>WBZZ01004969.1:0-32325 GCA_019918135.1 Paulinella micropora
CCGTAGGTGGACGTGTACAAATGCCTTCTGAACAAGCACGTCCGAATCCATTTGAGGACTCTTATCAGTTCTATGACAGCGGGGAGCTCGAGGAGGACGTCAAAGTTGTTGGAGACGATGCACGGGCGCCACTCCCACAAGAACCCAAGCCTAGCAGGCAAAGCAAACGTACAGTGGACGAGAAGCTGGTGTATGCGAATGGACGGTTGCGCCGTGGCACTATTCTCGACCTGCTAGTTGAACAAGCCTCTGCTCATAACATTTCACGTGAAGCCATGGAGGGCATCGTGGATATCATCAACCTACTAGCTTTAGACGGTGGCGCCGATGAACCGATCCTGCCGTCGTAATACTATGCTGCGTTCGATAAAGCGCTTGTGCGCGCGGGTCAGGAGGTAGTGGAAAAGTACCTGGTATGCTCGCAGGAATGTGACAGTGGTTGTATGCCGTACACGAAAGCCGCGCTCCCAAACTTCTGCACGGCCTGTGGCCAGGCAATGGATCTGCAAAAGGATGAAGTCAAGGAGTTCCTGTTGCGACATTTCAACGTTGCTAAATATTTGGATATCATCCTCAGTCATCCAGGTGTGTACTTAATGACATTGTGACTATGTCTGCCTGTGTCGTTTGTCTCCCCTGAGTTAGATACAGTGGTGTACGTAGCATGTATGTGCTTGTTCCTTGTTAGACGTCGCCCCGCATGTTTCCAGCGGAGAAGAGAACAGAAAGGTGATTGTCCTCCCTCCTGATCATGATTGGTCCAAAAGTCCGTTGTGGCAAGACTATGTGGAGGATAACGAGTGTATTGTACTGGGGTTGTTTTACGACGGGGTGCCAGCGTTCCGAGGCCTTAAATGGGGGTCACATACTACGCACGTGGTGACTCTGGAGATTCTCAACCTTCCTTTCCATCTCCGGGCGGACCCTAGGTTTGTGATTCTCAGCGACTTGATCCCAGGCCCTCGCAAACCCACAAACATCAAGCCCTGGCTCATTCCTTTGATTCGAGACTTACAAGCAGACAAATACAATGTTCTTTTTGCATCGGCAGATTACCCAGCGCATGTGGAACTGTTGCGACACAGTTTCTTAGGTTAATGCGGCTGCAGCAAGTGTGAGAAAACATCCGTGGCGGTAGGCGATTTCTTCGACTGGGCAACCCTGCGCCACGAAGATCCTGCTAGAGCCAAAACAGGCGAGCTCGCCATCACGTATGATGAGGAAGCGGAAGCAACTGGGGAGAAAAAAAAACGGCTTTCACGGAAAACCCGTTCTGACAGAAATCCTGCAGGATAGCATAAAGCAGCATCCGGATGCGCTGCACTTGATCGAAGGGTGTCTCAAAAAGCACGTTTTTCAGTGGTTGGCAGGCAAGAAAAAAGTAAAAAAAAAAAACCGGGGACGATGGAAATTGGGATGGCTGGATGGAGCAACTGTCGAGTCTGACTATGAGTAAGCAGGCCAGGGAGGTCTTGGATCAAAGATGGAAGATTTTCTGCAGGAAAACAAGTAGGTCCGTGATATGTGATCCGGTTGCATATTAAATTGATGATGGTATCATATATTTGATGATGGCATCGTCTTTTGATGATGGCATCATCAAATAGATGATGGCATCATCAAGTAGATGATGGCATCATCAAATAGATGATGCAATCATATATTTGATGATACCATCATCTATTTGATGATGACATCATCTAGTTGATGATCCTATCATCTATGTTTCCAGGCTTTGCAAGCAAAGTGTTTTTATTTAGTACTTACTTACATTGAAAACTCAACAAACGCTTATACTCCTTGCCCTTCCTTAGTATGACAATGTGTTGGTACAGGGCGCTCTTGTACTGCTGCACCTTTTCGATCGGGAGGATCCATGTCCGGTGAAGATTGGTACGTTCTGTCACAATGTGGCGAATATATATTCGACTGGTTGATCGATGACGCGGATTTCAAGGAATACCTTACTACTTTGTGTTGCATTTTCCGGTTGGCTGCTTCCAAAAAAGTCACGCAAGAATTGTCTGAAAAGCTGCATAGGTTGGAAACAAGATTTCAAAGGTTGCATTGCAAGATTGTGCCTCCTATGTGCCACCCGCTTCAATTCCACCGAATCAGGCATCTGCTGGAAAATGTAAGCGATGTCGGCCCTGTAGTGTTGTACTGGTGCTTTCGCATGGAGAGAATCATTGGGCGGTTGGTCTCATCCATGAACAGGCGATCTGACGTTGAGGCTGTCATGGAGAACATTGTCATCAGAAGCAGGATCGGGAGAATGAAACTGGGCACCGTAGTGGTTGCCCAGGATGATTTGGAGAAGTTGCAAACGCTCTCGGTTGATGGAGTTGCTTGCGAAATAATTAATGATGACGGTTCGGAAACTGAAACTTCAGCTACCACCAGAGAAGAATATTTGGCTGCGATCGCAAGCGATATATTGGAACGAAGGGAAAAAACAGGTACGCGCCTGAGCGTAACTAAGTATCCCGAAGGAAGTCGACTAACAAAGTCGCCATGGCGCAAGTTACGGCGGCAGGAGCTGCAAGAAATCAGGTGAGTATCAAAACGCATCATCTATGTGAGTATCAAAACGCATCATATTAATTGTTTGTCAATAGCGTTCTATACATAAAAAATTTAAATAGGACGCTATTGACAATGTCGAAAATGACAAATATATCACTGCTTTATCAGTTAGATGTATATCCAATTGCGCATAGTCTACGATTTTGAATCATGTAATTATTTTGCAAGTAACTCCTTGGCGAAGACTTAGCATCGTTTCATTGTACTTGTAAGTATGCGATTGTGCTACTTGGGGTACATAGTTTGACATAAACCTTTACCTGTAGGGACTTGATCCCAGCAGACGTGGAGAGAACACTGACAGGCAAAGCGTTTTGGTTTAATAAATTCGTTCTGCACGGGCAACGTTTCACCTGCACACGCGGCTTGAGTGAGCGACGCGCGATGGACAGCTCCGTGAGTTTCGTGCTACTGCGAGACAAATCATGGAACAGGGTTGATTATGGTATTGAAGCTCAACACGAGCCATCTCAGTCAGGATCAGGCAAGCGTTTCCTCAGAGTAGTCAAGTACCGTCAACTTTCTCCAGCAGTCCTTGGAAAATCCCTTGCAGCCTGTTCTCAACGGGGACGAAGATTCTCTAGGTGAACCCAGACTGGTTTTGTTGGATCAAGTGCTTGGAGCCCTTACGGTTGTACCAAAACCATTTGGAGCTACGGCAGAGCCCGACGGTTCAAAGCTTGTTGCTGTACCCAAACTACAATTCTGAGTTCGTTTACCAACTTGAATGATAGTTATAATTCAATTTTGTAATGTAATAAAACATGGTTTGTCATTATAAATTTAATATATTAAGCACTTGCTTGCCGGGTAATCAAGTTTTAGTACCTTCATGAGATATTTGGAGCAGTGTCGGTACTGTAACTAAACTGCCAACTTGATCTATTGATGACGCAGTCGTAAATAACATACTCAATTATGTGATTCCATCAGCTATAGCTGATGTGATCATATATTGATGACGGCATCATCTATTTATGATGTCATCATCTATTAATGACGGCATCATCTATTGATGACGCGATCGTAAATAACTGATGCAATCATATATTGATGATGCAATCATATATTGATGACGGCATCATCTATTGATGATGCGGTCGTAAATAACATACTTATGTGATTCCGTCAGCTATAGCTGATGCAATCATATTATATTGATGATGGCATCATCCATTGATGACTGCATCATCTATTGATGACGACATCATCTATGGATGACTCGATCGTAAATAACATACTCATGTGATTCCGTCAGCTGTAGCTGATGCAATTATACATTGATGACGGCATCAGCTACTGATGACGGCATCATCTACTGATGATGGCATCATCTATGGATGACTCGATCGTAAATAACATACTTATGTGATTCCGTCAGCTATAGCTGATGCAATCATCAAATTTATGACAGCATCATCTATTGATGATGGCATCATCTATTGATGACGGCATCATCTATGGATGACGCGATCGTAAATAACATTCTTATGTTATTCCGTCGGCTATATCTGATGCAATCATCAAATTGATGACGACATCATCTATTGATGACGGCATCATCTATTGATGACTGCATCATCTATTGATGACGCATCACGCGATCGTAAATAACATACTTATGTGATTCCGTCTGCTATATCTGATGCAATCATCAAATTGATGACGGCATCATCTATAGATGATGGCATCATCTATTGATGACGGCATCATCTATGAATGACGCGATCGTAAATAACATACTTATGTGATTCCGTCGGCTATATCTGATGCAATCATCAAATTGATGACGGCATCATCTATTGATGACGGCATCATCTATCGATGATGGCATCATCTATTGATGATGCGATCGTAAATCACCAGTTTGACGATAGAATCAGCTTTATGCGATGCCATCATCAATTTGAGGACCACATCATCTATAGACGACGCGACCATGAAGACACCCCCACTTCGTAAAATACTTATTACTATCTTGTGTGCTTGCATCAGGTGTAGCTGATGCTATCATCTATTGATGATGCCATCATGTATTTGATGATGCCACGTAGATGATTGCATCGTCAATAGATGATGGCATCGTCTATAGATGATGGCATCGTCGATTTGATGATGCGATCATCAATAGATGATGGCATCATCTTTAGAAGTGTGTGACGTAAGATACCATCTTGTGTGATTGCATCAGCTATAACTAATACTGTCATCTATTGATGATATATGATGATCACGTAGATGATTGCATCGTCAATAGATGATGTCAGCGTCTATAGATGATGGCGTCGTCAATGTGATGATGCGATCATCAGTAGATGATGGCATCATCTATGGACTGGACTTGTAAAAAAATATGCTGCTCACGTAGATGACGGCATCGTAAATGTGATTCCATCATCAAATTTACGCTACTTAGCGCAAATTTGATGATGGCATAATCAAATTGCGATGAAAGCACATAGATGATGCGTTTTGTCCCCATAGTGGCGTATAGTACGCTGCCTCTAGCTTCCTTGTTCTCACTTACTCTCGCTTGCTTGCTCTTTTTTTTTTTCTCACTTTGGGAATTCCCGCCCCGCTTACCCCGTCTTCTTCTTTCTCTCTTTTACCTTTGGGTTGTAACGCTCGTTTATGTTGAGGGGCTTATCCTTTTCATTGTCCCAGCGGTAGAGCATGCCAGGTGTAAGTCTCCCCCTCACGATCACGTCACTCTCTTTTATTCTTGTGGGGCGTTTGAGGATTAGAAGTTGCCTGTTCTGGTGAATGATGGACCGATGATGGTTGTGGTCCATGTTTCCTGTGGACATGATGTTGACCGGTACCCTTGCGTCTAACAACATGTCTTTCTTTACCAAAAACTGGCTTTCCCGATCATCTATTCTTGTCAATCGCGCCTCCCCCATGTCCCTCACAGTACTCTCTCCGTTTCCTGTGACTAAGCTGACGGGTTCTATTTCTCGAACGTTGCGCAAGATGTGTGGTGTACAGGCTATATCTCTTGACGATCCACTATCCTGTACTATCATCTTTTCTTTTCGACCTACCGTCGTGCTGTCGTCTACCATGAGGTTGTGATCCTGCTCCTCTTCCTCCTCATTCTCTTTCTTCTGGAGCCTGTCCCTCCTTTCTCTCTCGAATCTCTCCTCATACACCCAGTCAAGCTCTTGTCGCGCTTCGCAGTACGATCTGTAGCTTATGGGTATTCCTGCCCTCATCTCTTCAGAGGTTCTAGAGTGTTCTAGGTTTTCCGGATCGAACTCATCATCCTCGTCTATGTCTGAGTGTCCGTCTATCTCCCGTCTCTTCCTATCAAACTTTTTCTTCCTCTGTGCTGCCTGTTCCGGGCTGAAGAACTTGTGTGCATCTCCTGAGTGCAACTTACGCAAATTTTCAAATATGCGTTCAGACTGTAACCCCTCTCGCTTCTACCTCATGCCATATCTTCATCAGGTGGGGCATCGATCGCACGATAAAAAGGGCAAATTGATTGTCGTGATTCTTAGCTAAGTCGAGTATCCCATAGTCTATTATTGCTAACAGTTCTGAGTAAAACTCGTTCTCTTTGCCGTCCGGGTCGTAAAACAAACCCTCTTTCACTACTATCGGTTCTGCTCCCTTCGTCAGTGCATATAGCAACCTAGCTATTTCAGTCTTCTCAGGTCTTGGATGTCCTTCGCTGTGTCTGTACTCACACTCCCACTTAGCTCTTTCCCTAGCTTTCGTACTTTGAGTATTCTTAGCTGCTCTTTTCTCTATGACTGTCTCTCTTGTGATTAGTGGCGTGCCTGCTGCATGCTTCAGAAATACTTCGTTAACAGCCCAAAACACATCTGTCAACAGTCCGTCTGCTTCAGCCACTTCTCTCTCCCTCTTCGTCATTCTCACAATGTCTCCTGTCTCATCGTCCATTATACACAGGTTGTTCAGCTGTTCACTTATTCTCTTAAAGTCTTCAAAGCCTATCACCTTTCCGTGTTCTGTGTCTCTTTTACTGCTCTTCCCCATAGGTCTGTCGTGTGTGTGTGTGTGTGTCACTGGCTTGCTGTGCTTGTGATTCCACACTGTCTCCTACTCTGTCTATCGGGGACGGACCTTGTGGCAGTAGCGATGGGGGCCAAGACTTCCCTTCTCTTGTCCCTCCTACATGCTCATCAGCCTCATTGAGTGCAGTCTCTTTTTCAGCTCTAGTCCCGCCGGTCCTTGCCTCATTCCCTGGCAAAAAAGCATCATTCCGTGAAACTGAACTAACTACTTTCTTACCGGGTTTTTCGAAACTTTGCTTGTCTTTTCCCCCGATATTTGCGGAACTTAGCGAGTCTTTCTTCACGGGTTTTGCCGTATCTTTGAGCGAAACTTGCTGTGCACTCGCCCCCTTTCCCTCCCTCTCTCTCTCTGTATTCGTATCATCTCACTCTCTGCTGGAAAATCACGGGAAGGGCGTGGGCGACGTGATGGGTCTTGTAGCAGATCAATAGACGGGAATAGAGGGTCTTGGCGAGCATGGTACCCGCACAAATCTGCATACGCTAGCCTTTTTGCTTCCTCTCCCGCCTTTCCCCAACTCCCCCACTGTCCAAGCTTAACCCCACTGCTCTCCTTTCCAGTTCAGCCCTTGACAACGAATGGTTAGTGGGCCTGTTGTGTTGCTCTGAGGAGTGGATGTAGTGGGATGTGGTGTTTCTTTCTTTGTCTGTCTAGAGTTCTGAGGGGGTGTGGGTGTCGGTTTCTCTCTTTCTTTCCGTTTCTCTTTCACTTTTGATTGAGAGGGTTTTGGTTGCAATGGTGAGGGTTGCACGCGTTGCGTGGGTGGTGAGGTGGTGAGGGCAGGAGTTGTTGTTGTAGAGGTGCCGGGGTGTTGAGCACTAGTGAGAGTGCGTTGTGGGGGATTGTGGGGTCTGTCTCGGAGTGTGTCTCGAGCCAGTGGAGCACTCGACAGTCCCCCCCCCCCCACGGGCTCTAGTGGGTTGTTCCAAGGGTTTATTGTTACTTTGCTCCGTTTGGGGCTCTTTCCTCCTCGCCCTCTTGCTCTCCTTCACGAGCAGTAATTCTTTCCCCACTTTCAATGTTGCCCTCCATTGCATCCTCTCCCCCCTCCATAATGACTAGCTCGTACTATTCCTTTTCAGAGTTGTCTTCCCCCTCAGACTTATCTCCTTCTTCCTCTTCACCCTCCTCTCCTATTTCTCCCCTCATTAGAGTAACTCCTTTGGCTCCTTTCTTTCGAAACTTGCCATTCTTGTCAACTTTGAACTGGTTCGTTTGGGGTTTGACTTCTGTTTGGGGCAAAAACGCTTAGTGTGTCCAGTTTGGTAGCAGTGATAGCACGTTGCCGTGAGCCACCACTCCTGCTCTGAACTGTCACTATTCCCATTACCTTCGCCCTTTTTCCCTTTCCCGTTCTTTGTCCATTTCTTTTGTTTCTCTCTCTTTCCTCCTTTCTCTCCTCCCTCTCCCTCTCCAAACAGTAGATTCGCTCCCTTACCCTCTCTCTTTCTCTCTTTCTCATTCCTACGTTCCTTTCTGAGTCTCTTCTGCTTTGCTTCCCACAACACGTAAATCTCTCTTGCCGACTCTACCATATCATCCATGTGATGGCCTGCTCGCTGCTGCTAATCTATAATGATCGTTAAGGTATGCAGGCCCATAGACCTCATGCTCTGCCAGCTTCTCTAACAACCCATTTACTGCTTCTTCTGGCTCAAAAGGCTTCCCTCTCAGGGCGGCCCTCTAGCCAGTTCTTCTGCAGTAGATGTTGTGTTAGATACTCATCCATATCCTCTGTCGGTCTCGGTCTCATCTCTTAAAATGCTTTCTCCTCTATATATCTCGCCGCACCACTTAGATTACCGGGTACCGTATTTTTCTTTGACAATGCAGACTTTCTCAAACGGGCAATGAACCTTTTTGCTGCGGAGAAATTGAATCACTTTAGATTCCGAGAACGCTGTTGTTACGAGAAGTTGGAACATTCTGCAGCGATGCAGATACTGCTGTTCTTCTCTGTATCTCTTCTTTCTCAGCAAGTACACATCCTTGTTGGTTCTTTTCATCGCTCTTTTCTTCTTTCTGTTCGCCGGCGCCCTATCCTCCCAAGCTTTCTTCTTTTCCTTTGAGAGGTCTTTCCAGTTGGCAGGTTTCTCTGTCGCTATCTTCTGGTCTTGTGGTGTTTGGCTACCTCTCTGTCTCTGTTGTCGTGGTTGTTGTGTTTCTGTTTCATCTTCTTCGTCTGATCCCTCCAGTGTGTCTACCTCGTGTGGTTCTCTCGGCTCTTCCATTTCTTCTGCTTTTCTCATCCTGTCTCTATCAAAACCATACTTTGTTTTTGCCGCTTTATGGTCTTTGAAAGCATCATGAAACATATCCCCGAGTGTTGTGCTAATCCCATAGGCATACTCCTCTATCTGGTAATAGCAACTCTTTAAATCCTTTTTGTTTCCGCTAAACACCGGTGTGTGAGACATCAATTGTCTCATGCTAATCGCATGGTGCCGAAATTCGTTTCCCCAGCGGCTCATAACCGTTGATTAGGTAATTACCCGGTCACTCACGGACCTAATACCTTTACACTCCGGTTTGCTGAGAGACTCCGTTAGAAGCCACGATGCCAATCGAGACTTTAATTTGCAAGTAGATAGCAGAACTGACAAACTCAAAGGTAATAACGAAACTGAAATAAAGTCCGCACGACTGTAATTATTACAAAATGGTTATTGTCCAATCCTGAAATGCCAATATGGACCGTTACGTCCGTTGCCATTATTGACTAGAACTATACGGTCATTCGACTATACGAATAAATTACTTACCAGTCACAAAGCAATTACTAGATCGAGGTGGGTGATAGCGTTTCTATTGCTGTTGCAAGGTTTGGGAGTACACGAAAGGTGCATCGGCCAAAAAAAATTCAGGGATCCTGCTTGACGGGACATTGTGGCTTTGGGTAAGCTAAAAGAAGCAGAAACAAAAACCAAAAAAGCTCTTCTTACCATGCGTTTTGATTAGAAGGATTATTACATAGGAATCAAGAGTTTCCAACCATGCCCCTCGCAGGTGGGGGGGGGGGGGGGGGAGTTACAAGTTCATGGATGGGATGGAGAAGAGGTGGAGGCAGTGGTTTCAGAGGACGAACAGGAGGAGAGGAGGAGGAGCAGGAGGTAGAACAAAAAGAGGAGAAGAAGGAGCAGGTGCAGGAAGAGGAAAACGAGGAGGAGGCTAAGGTGGTGACGATGAAGCCCCCCCCCCCCCCTGTGTACAACCCCAGCCCCTACACAGCCCAGCAAGTAGAGGAGGAGAAAGCAAAACTGTTTCAAAAGGGATTTGAATGTGTGTTGGGTCCCCAGGCCGTCGACTGGAGCAGCGATCGCCCTCGACACAAAGCAAAGATGTCGATGGATTCGCTTTTTTATGTCGCCCCTCTCTCGACGTTCTCCTCTCTATTGCAATCGCTCCTTCTCCTCTTGCTCTTTTTCTTATCCCAGTTACCACCACACTCCCCAACACTTTCTCTATCTGTCTATTTTAAATTTTTTTGAATTATGTTTTGTATTTGCAGAGAGATTTGAGAGAGAAAACATGGTCGGCGACATTCAAATCATCACACCTTGGATCCACATTTAAAAAAAACTTCTATCTTATAAAAAACTTCTATCTTATAAAAAAGTTTTATGTATTAAAAAGTTCTATCTTATAAAAATGATCTGACTTTTCAAAAAAGTTTAAAGCAGTTATCTTTTTTTATATATATAACTTTTTTAATACGTATAACTTTTTTCATACTTATAGCAATAACTTTTTTATAATAATAATTTTTTTCATACTTAAAACTTTTTCATATTAATATATATAGATAAAATATTATAAATATTTTGAATTTTTAATAGATATTAAATATAAAACTTTGTGTAAACTTGAATTCTGAAGTATACGTGACTCTCAGAAGTTAAATTGCGAAGTCACATCAGACCAAAATGTATATATATACGCTATCTATACAAACAAATGTTTCTGACTCCGGATCCGGCATTATTAAAATAGCAAATTGAATTACATGAGAAAAAAATGAAAAAGGCCCCATCCTCGCTCTTCCCTGTGGCACACATCCACGTATGTACGTGCCTCCAAGATTAAAAATCACTCGGACTCCGTGAAAATGGTGTCACAGCTTACTAATCATATACCAAACACACTCTCTTGCTCTACCTCCCTTTCTCTCTTCATCCCTCCCTGTCTCACTTCTCTCCCTCACTTTCCCCCCTATCTCTTTTCCACAGCTTACCAAACACACACACTCTCCACCCCCCCCCCCCCTCTCTCTCTCTCTCTCTTTCTCTCCGAGTCTCAATCTTACACACACACACACACATCTCGGTGCGAGTGCCTTCCCTACCTAAACGCCTAGCTGGCCCATAAGTGCCCGTCAGTGTATTTGCATCTGCGGTTCCATACAAAATCAACCTTACCATGGGAAAGCCCTCCTCAAGCCAAAACCTCTGTACCCTACCTAAACTCCACGCCCTTGGGGTTTTCTCTATTACCAGTAACCATTTATCTACTTCTATCTTTACTTCCGCATCTGGACAAGCTACCCAACTGCCTACTACCGGCGGCCAACTCTCAAAATCGGAAGGGGAGGGCTTTTCCGGAGAATCCGTCTCGATTGAAGTACCAGACCTCGGGTCCTCAGGCCGTGGACTGGAGCAGCGATCGCCCTCGACACAAGGCGAAGTCGACGATGGATGCGATTTTCGACATCGCCCCTCTCTCGTTCTGCTCTCATTCTCTCGTTCTCCTCTTGCTCGTTTTGTAACGCCCACGGTATACTACATTGTTTATACGCTATTGGTTTTTACGGGAATTTACTCGTGGAAGCGATTCCGTGTTATTAAATGTATTTTAAGATGAATTCTTATTACATTTCCGGTTTTGAACAATAGTTCCTGTTTTAATGTTGTATTAGTATAAGGGGTATGGGAGGGAAGCTAGGAAGCTTAGATCTCATAGGGCCTTAAATCCACACTTAACCGTTTACAGGAGTGGTGAAGGTTTTTAGGATGTAAGTTACACGAAGCTGTAGCATCCGTATTCATTAACCTCCCACATTAATAGCGTTGATGCAATTTTGAAGTGCCTAAGGGTTGCCCCCCCCCCCCCCCTCTACAGATGCAGACCCTTTTCTCCCTATTCGGTGGTTTTGCAGAGGCGGTTGGTAAGAAGGCGGAGTTGTCCATAGTGCCGGGGGGGGGGTTATTACTGTGGACGAAAGCATGGGGCAGTTTACTGTGGATAATATGCCTGGGCAAATGGTGGTCCCAAGGAAGCACATCCCTGTTGGAAGGGAATACCACACGGTGTGTGACGTGGAGTCTGGGATCTATATCGCCATGGAAATGGTGGAGGAGCAGATCGAACCGATTGAGGGCCATTAACTTTTCAAAATGATCCCCCGGTAGCCCATCTGTACCCATTTCACTTGTCTTCGACCAATGGCACCGTCTGCGGCCCCTATCGACCAAGGAAATCTTTATAAGGATGCCCAAAAACGCCCAAAACTCCGCCTCTAATAATGGGACTCTCAACCGGGGTTACTGTTCCTTCGCCAGCTCTGCAGATTCTGAAGTGAGGGTCAGTATAGATGGCCACATGGGAGCTGAAGTTGGGAAAAAATGCATAAAGTGTCTACAAACACACACACACACACACACAAAATGACAAATGGCTCAAAAATAGGTGGCAAAGTTGACACCATGATTAACAAAAAAACAACAACAAAAACAAGTCTTGAAACTTTATTTTCTCTCTCAAATCTCTCTGCAAATACAAAACATAATTTTAAAAAAAAACATAGAAAGATAGAAAAAGTGTTGGGGAGTGCGGTGGTAACTGGAATAGTGAAAATGTAACACCCACTGTATACTACATATGCTACAAAAGGATCGGGTCCAGGGATAGGCAAAAAGAGTTCGCAGCAGCTCTGGGGGTTACCACCGCCACTACTTTACGATTAACTAAGCCCTGGTGCGGTACGGGACGCATTGTTGTCGGGGATTCGTGGTTTGCGTCTGTAGAAACGGCCATGGAGATGAAGAAAAGGGGGTTGGATTTTGTGGGCATGGTGAAGACTGCACACTCAGGGTTTCCAGTAAAGCTCAAGGGGGGGGGGGGGAGCAAGGGGTATTTAGCCTCAGCTGTATGCGAAAAGGATGGAGTAAAGCTGCTCGCAGTCAACCAAAACGACCATAATCAGCAGCAAATTATTGCCACTTGCTACACCTCGGAATGCTCGTTTTTCACAGTCTATGCCCCAAGTTCCGCGCTGCCAGGCCGTGGCCTTGTATTATTCAGCTTTTAACGAGGTAGATATGTTCAATTCCGCTCGTCACGGGTCAAATTGCCTCAACTTAGCTATTACCACCCATAGCTGGGTGAAGGTCGATTTCTTACTTTTACTTGATTTTATTATTACGAACGCGTACATGCATTACCTCAACTTGATTTTCGAACACAGTCTTGGCCAACCTCAATCTGATGAAAGGAGATGGCAGGCCAGGCTACTTCAAAAGCCTGCTTGCAAAACAGCTGTTGACGCAGGTGACAGAGGCTGAAATTGATGATATCTTGAACAAACCCCCCACCCCCCCTCCCCTCCCCCCCCCCGGGTGCGGTAGAAGGTAGTGTTGACCCTAACCCCCCCTCATGCATGTTGCTGTCCAGGTACGGGCCCACGGTCCAGGCGGACAAACGTAGGAAGAAGCGGGAGGCAGGTGAGGCATTTAGGGAGAGTACGGAGAGGGCGAAATCTTAGAGGCCTAGATGCCAGTGTCGTGTGTCTCTGTATGCCTATCCAGAAAAAAAGCTGAATTATACCGAGCGGTTCTGCGCGACATGCGCAGATAGGCAGTCAGCTAGTGTAGACTTTGATGCAGTTATGAGTTATTTTTACGAGTTATTAAAAGATAGTAAGTTGGTAGAAGGTGAGGATAGTAATAAATTGAAAGAGATACATTTAGCTCTCGGCGGGAACGGGCGGAAGACAGGCGCAAATCTACGATCCGTTGTGCTGGCCGCCAAGCTTTTCCCGGTTGATTTCAACGGTAAGCCACTGGCACCTATGCCTATTTGTGGGAAGTATTTTATTAAAACAGTGTTTGCGTAAATAATATTAATAGTAATATTAATAATTCACGGTACCACCGTACACGTTCAAGTTACATTAATAAAACAAGATTTTTTAAGTAAAATTTATTATTACTAAATTAATATTAATATTAATATTAATATTTGTGAGAAGTATTTTATTAAAACAGTGTGTCCAAGTGTTTGCGTACATAATATTAATAGTAGTATTAATATCAATATTAATGTTAATATTATATATATATGTATATATATATAATAAAATAAAAAAACAAAAAAAAACAAACAAACAAACAAACAAACTGTTTATAATATTAAAGTAAGTCGGGAATCACCGGCCACTATAGTCAAAAATTAATATTCAAGTTGATATTAATATTAATAATAATAATATTAATTTGTACTAAATCAAAGAAGAAGAAGAAGAAGAAAAGTGTTTACGTGAAAAAAAATGAAAAAAAGAAAAAAAAAAGAAAAAATTAGTGTTGCATTTCAAAATACAGTTTAACTAGATAAAATTTCAATGAAATTAAAAAGTGGCTAGCATCCAAGCAAGAAAAGCAGGCACCAGAAAGAGATGATGCGAAAGCGTGGATGTGTGTGTCTTGCTCGCGTAAGGGCCTCATGAGTGAACACGAGAAGACGTGCGTTGCACGCTTGTTGTGATTAAAAAGCATCTTTCACACCATGAAACAAGTGGTTGTGACTATTGGGTATTGCATGGTACTGTATTTTCACCCCGGAATCAGGAAAATATGAAGTAAGTGTGAAAACACACACAAACCTGCTAATTCTTAATACACACATTTATTAATATCGCACTAATTTGACTGGTGCATGCACCTGCTGCATCTATCACATGTTTAAAAAGGTATGAACAACAGTTCATGGATTTGTTTGGGTGTAGATTGCACCGACAAGCTAGTTCATGCACACAACAACAATTGAAGGAAACACCAAGTGCAATTTTATGATACATGCATGGTTGTCTGCACAAATACAATGCGTCAGGCGTTTCATATGATAAATCACTAAGCTAGGGGTACATAAATCTTTTCGACCATGACAGGAAATGGTAGCTGGCCTGCACTGAATTTTGTATGAACACAAAACATGCCTGGCTACGTTGCAATAGCTGACTAGTATTTCCCACCAGTTGCTGGAAACAAGCCAACCAAGAGGACCAACCTTATTTCATTATTGTGTGGACACGAGCCACCCCAAGAAAGACCTCACTGTGCATCAGGTAGGCTTCTTGCAGATGGTCACTACAAGACAGTATCCAAACTAGCCTCCCCTCACCTCACACAGTCTCTCTTCAAACACAACGTGTTACGCTCTCGTTCTCCTATGATCTAAGCTCCAACTCTGTACGCATGGCTTCCTCTGCTCGTTCTGGCTTGCCTTTTTCCACAACAGGATTCTCACAATCACTTTGCGTTCCAGAGTTCACAACTTTTACACGAGGCACGCAGCAAGGAAACACACAAGCAGAAATGCAAGCGCATCAATCATACTCAACAATCCCAGCGTTCATGCCACTTTCCCAGCCCTACTTTCTACTCGGACTCGCCGTCGCGGGCCGCTCGACCAAGAACTTTTTTGAGCTACAGTAAGCAAGGTTTAATGAGAAAGAGCCGAAAGAAAAATAAAGAAGAGCCTAATTCAAATAAATTCTGGTTCCAAGGAACGACAGTACAAGCTCATAAGGAAATCTGGAACTAAGTTTAGTCAACAGAAAGCTCCTGGAAAGAGTAAAATGGAAGAGAAAAGAAAGAGAAAAAAGATAGAAAGAAGAAAGAAAGGAGCAAAAAGAAAAAGGAAAAAAAGCAAGAAAAAGAAAAGAGAACGAAGAAGAAAAAAAAAAAAAAAAGAAAGATAAAAAACAAAACACAAAAGAGAATAGAAACAAGAAACAAAAGAAACAAAAAAAAACAAACAAACAAACGAAACAAAGGAAACAAAGACAATACAAAAAGACAACAACAGAGGCAGCGACAAACACCAAAGGCAAACACAAACAAACAAACACAAGTCAGACAGGGGCAAGGGAGACGATACTGAACTAGAAGGCAAGAGCAGAAAGCGCCGGCAGAGGTAAGACATAACTAACTAACAATCTAACAATGGGCGCAAGTGAGATCAATTGACAGTCAGTGAGACAGCTCTTAAGGAAACTGCAGCACCTAAACGCAATTCACTCGCACCCATGGGCCATCGTAGCCAGGAGGGTGGGCAGAGCAGTAGTAAGGCTCGACGTGGCGTACTCGCGACGCGATTATGCCCCCAAGCCTGGCAACCTCATAGACATGCAGCCTCAAGCTAGTCGAGCCAAACCACTCCGCACCCCACCTCCCTCATAAACCAGAAGAAACTCCACAAGCCACAACCATAAACATACAGCTGTGCCACATGAACTAGACCAAACGTAACAGGCAGCAGCATGTAAGAAAAACGAAAAAGAAAAAAGAAAACAAAAGGGGAAAAGAAGGAGAAAAAGAGGGAGAACCTTGCTTACAGTAAAAGGGAGAGAGAGAGAGAGAGAAAGAGAGAGGAGAAGAAGAAAAAAGAGAGAGAGAGAAAGGATAAGAAAGAGTCGAACTTCCTCATCATTTCACTTCAAGATCTCCAGATCGGCGAACAGTGTGGGACTCGGGTTAAGACCGCAAAAGAACCCCCTAAGCTTACCCACTAAACTAAAACGGGCCCTGTAAAAACTGCCGGTGGGAGGAAAATAGGCCCCAAAAAAAATTCAATTATTTTTTTTCCCACGAGATTTTTTTTTTTTTTTTACAGTAAGCAAGGTTTAATGAGAAAGAGACGAAAGAAATATATATATTATTACAGTAAGCAAGGTTCAATGAGAAAGAGACGATAGTTTTTTTTTTTTTTTTTTTTTTTTTTTTTTTTTTTTGCTGGTATTTGCTTGAAAATACCTGCAAAAAAGGATAATTATCTTCTTCAGTGGATGCGAGAATACCCCTGAAATACATCGACTTGGGACCTTGTCATTGCTGAAGTGCCTGTTGGCAGACTTGGCAGAGAAGTCTGCGAGACTGAGAGACTAACGACATCAACGTCCCTTGAGAAAACGCTATGTCATCCCTAGTACTCTCCCTCTCTAAATCTTTTAAGTACTTGAAGTACGGCTCAGGTCAGTCTATTGTCACTTATCATTCGTGGCTCTTGCAAGCGCTAAACTTCTGACTGCATTGATGTTCCCTTCATACATAATACATACATACATACATACATATGTAAATATTTTCAAAAATTTTATCGATAGGCCTGATAAAACAAAATGCCATTTTTGCCCTAGTGGGATAATCTATTTCCTTTTTGTACCGTATCCGCGCAGGTAAAAGTGGCATTCGTGATGTGCATCCACAACTATGATAATACCAGCCTGTGGTGCCACCAGCAGGATTTTTACATTTTTTGTGGTCACCGGTGCCACCTGTGGTTTTTGTGGTGGGCGGTGGCACCGGACCCGTCCCACAAGTGCAGGTCTCCTTATTTTTGGGATTAATACCGACCACAAAATTTTTTTTAACAAGCCGGCTGCCGACTTAGCGTGCGGCTGGCTTGTACGCTGACGCAGCAGCAAGCAGCAGGCGACAGAGGGCATGAGATGCCCACATCGCCAGTAGCTAGCCGAGGCGAAAGTCTGACGCTGCAAGCAGCAGACGATAGAAGGCATGAGAAGCCATCATCGCAGGCAGCTAGCAGCCCTAGCAACTAAAGAAATATACATTGTCACACTGTGCAACCGATTTTTGCGTGAAATTTCGTTGCGACCTCCCCCCCCTTACTCTGGCTACTCCAACACTTGCTTACCCCCCCCCCCCCCCCCTACCCTGGCTACTCTGACACTGGCTACCCCCCTCTACCCTGGCTACCCCAACACTGGCTACCCCCCCCCCCCTACCCTTGCTACCCCGACGCTGGCTACCACCCCCCCCCTACCCTGGCTACCCCGACGCTGGATACCTGGTTACCCCCCCCCCCTATCCTGGCAACCATCGCCACCTCCCACCAGAAAAAGATGGTCGTGACCAGTCGTAGGAACCTAGTCTCTATATAAGTATGTTTGCATCGACTGGCCCGGAAGGTAAAAAATAAGGAACAGGTGGGACACCGGAACCCACTACGTAACTGCTAAGCGGAGACTGCCACTTAGCCGTTACATAGTGGACCCGGGTGCCACCACCCATCAGAAAAAAGAACGGTCGAGACCAGTCGTGGGAACCTAGTCTCTATATAAGTATGTTTGCATCGACTGGCCCGGAAGGCAAAAAAAGAGTGGACGGGAGGGACACCTGTGCACACTACGTAACGGCTAAGCGGCGATCGCCACTTAGCCGTTACATAGTGGACGCGGGGTGCCACCTCCTCCCTGAAAAAAGTTACGGTCGAGACCAGTCGTTAGAACCTAGTCTGTATATCAGTTTGTTTGCATCGACTGGCCCGGAAGGTAAAAAACTAAGGAAATAGCGGTTGGTGTGCCACTTAGCCGTTAGATAGTGGACCCGGTGCCACCCCCCCACAGGAAAAAAGGACGGTCGAGACCAGTCGTTAGAACCTAGTCTGTATATCAGTTTGTTTGCATCGACTGGCCAGGAAGGTAAAAAAACTACGGTGTGTGCCACTTAGCCGTTACACAGTGTGCGCAGGTGCCACCTCCTGCCTGAAAAAAGTTACGGTCGAGGCCAGTCGTGTGAACTTAGGGTATAAGTGTCTGAGCGGCAACGACTGGTCCAGGAGGCTGGAAAAATGACGGGAATAGCGAATGTTCGAAAAAACTGGTGAAGGGGGGGGGTGCGGGGAAATCGCGGGAAAAGCCGCTTAGCCGTTACATAGTGTGCGCGGGTGGCTCCCCCCCACCTCCTGCCTGAAAAAAAGGCTGGTCGGGACCAGTCGTGTGAAATCAGGGTATAAGTGTCTGAGCGGCAACGACTGGTCCAGGAGGCGGAAAAAATGACTGGAATAGCGGGTGGGTGGGAAAAGAGGCTGGATCACCGGGAAGTAGCGGAGGGAGTGGCATCCCGTGAAGTCTGGACCAGTAGTTGGAAATTAGTGGTATATCTCAGAATTTGTGACGACTGGTCCCGACTTTGAATTCCAGGGGAAGATGCGGAGGGGTGCCACCCCGTGAAGTCTGGACCAGTCGTTGGAAATTAGTGGTATATCTCAGAATTTGTGACGACTGGTCCAGACTTTGGGAGGGGGGCGAATTCCCGGGAAGAGGCGGAGGGTGCCACCAAAGTGTGGACCAGTCGTTAAAAATTAGTGACATATCTCAGAATTTGTGACGACTTGTCCAGACTTTGAGTGGTTGAGGGGGTTGGGGTGGTGAGGGGGGGCTGTAGCCACCAAAAAGCAAAACGCAGCAGGTGCGGCAGGTGGTGCCCCGCCCCCTATTGGGGACAACTGGTTTTAGGGGGGGGGGGGGTGGGTGAAATAACATTTTGTTTTCCGGTGGGGGGGGTCGTTTCCTCTGAACCTGCACCGGAGGGGGGGGGTCGTTTCGGCAGATCGGCACTGGGGAGGGGGGGGGGGTCGTTTTCGCCAATAAAAAACAATTTAATAAAAAATTGTCGATAGGCCGGTGCCGGCCCGACCAGAACCGGAGCCGGCCGGACCAGGGGCGCGTGCCTCTGCAGACCAGTTGTCTGGTCGTGACCAGCTCAGACTTGGTTCTTTTTAGAACCAAGCAAGTCCCTTGAGCCGGAACGAAGCTATTGCCATTTTTGCACTTGGCCCGCAAAACAAGTGAAATTTTCACGAAAATTTTTCGATCATCCAAATTTTTATTAGATGTCTGTTCTGGTAGGTACAGGCGTGAAATGCTTACTCTGTTCAAGACGGGGGACCCGGCCAAGCTGTCCCTGCTGGCGGAAAACAAGCGCTTCAACCCGGCCTACAAACAATTCCTGACGAGACTGCACGTGGCCTGCAATGTAGACGGCGGGCTGGAAGTTACTTACACCTACGGCAAAGATGGCAAAGGCGGCAGGCTGTACGCGGACTGTGGCTACCAGAACGCGCCCAAGGCCCTGCGCAGGTTGTGTCTCGAAGACTGGCACTGGCAATTCGACATCAAAAACTCTGTGCCCTTCTTTCTCTGGTACCTGATCCGCGAGCTGCCGTGTGCCCGTGAAACCCTGGGCGACAAGGTCTCGGCCCTGCAAGAGTACGTGGAGCGACGTGAAGAGGTGCTTAGGCGAGTGCAGGAGGAGCTGAAGACTGACCGGGAGGGCGCGAAGGAGGCCATGCTCAAGATTACGCACGGCGGCTACAAGTTGGGACGTTCTGCTACCGCCGACGACTACCCTACCACGCGGGCCTACCGAGCGTCGATCCAAGAGGCTGCCAAGTTTCTGGGCTCGTCTTACTACAAGCGTCTCTGGCAAGCCTGCGACAAGAAGGGCGAGACGGAGGAGGTCTTGCCCGGCCGCTCGGGGACCCTCTACGGCAAGCTGGGCCGCTTCGTGCATTACTTGACCACACGGTACGAAGCCACGACCATGCGAGCTGTTATCAGATTTTTCGAAGAGAAAAAGGGCTGCAGCGTTGCCTGCCTGGTGCACGACGAAGTCATTGTCGCGGACCGCGAAAACAAGCTACCCGAGGACAAGGGCGAGGTGGTGCGTGAGCTGAATGCCTACCTCCGAGAGAACGTTGAGTACCCTGGCGTGCAGACTAGCAAGAAGGGCATCAAGTTTATGAAAGTGGCAGGGAAGCGCGTGGCGGTGCCCGGTCTCGTGCCTCCTACCGACATCGGCTGGTCCGTGGCGCAGATGACGGCTCAGCCCGGCGACCTAGAGTCGGTCCTGTTGCCGATCAGCCGCTCCAGCTGTACCAGCGACCGGTTCTACCTAGAGGATGACATGGCCATGACGGAGAGCAGGCGACGTGTGCTGCATCCGCTCTCGTTTGATAAGTACAACGTGCAGTGTCTCAATGCCTGGACGGGGATGGGCAAGACCTACACGGCCTTTGAGTACATCTACCGGCTGCGCCGAGAGAACCCGAATGCCAGGATCCTGTGGATTACGGGGCGGCGGGTCCAGGCTACCAGCGGCGGCGGCGGCCTGCGGCGCCAGTGCCGCGTGTGGCAGCAAGCAGAGGACCTGAAGAGTTTCTGTGAGGACAGGCTGAAAGCAGAAGCGGCCGAGGAGAACGTTCGTATCCTGCAAGGCATACTGGATGACATCGTGGTTTACTACGAGAAAAGCCCGGTAACTAAAAAGTACTACAACCTGTACGAATCTAAAATCGTCTTTTGCCAGTACGAGTCGCTGTGGCGGATAGAAAGCGAAGAAGTGGGCGATGGCGGGATGTCCTTCATTCAACAGTATGACCTGTGCGTGGTTGACAAGTTCATATTGGTTTGTGACCAGTCCGTTAGCGAAAAAACCAACAGAGGGAAGCTGCGGGAGAACGACAGAGACTGGATGGACGTCTGCACGCGAGCGGTGCGGCTCCTGATCATGGACAAGGACCTGACGGAATGCAGCAGGCTGCATGATTTCCTGTTTTGTGACCCAAAGGAAGGTATCGCCTACAGGCGCGCGGGTCCCGACAGCACGCTGGAGCAAGCGCAGGCACAAGTCGAGTTCCATCACTACTCTCACGTATCGCCTGACCTGGAGCGCCGGCTCAGGATCGTGCCCGATCAGGCCAACTGGCTAAAACAAAGGAATCGGCCAAGGTGGGGGGGTCACTTTTTCCTAAATTTGTAATGACAAAAACATATATTTTCACAACATTCAGGAAATCGATAGAAATCATTTACCTAATTGAGCAATGTATTAAAATGATATTGAAACATGTTTTTATTGATCGGAAGTCAGTTGGACTTCACCTCCGGAGGTGTGTCGGAACCGGTCCAAAACCATGTATTTTACATATTTTTCTATCATTTCGTACTGCCGGAACGGATTGCATTGATCTAAATGATTGGTCCTTGCTTTTACAATGCTTACTAATCGTTTTGCGCTTGTTTTCTATTTAATTTATCATTTCCCTTTCAACAGACTTGAGAAAAACTGACTGAAACAGGAGGGAAAGGGGGGGGGGGTGACAGCAAGGACTGACAAAGCTGTCCGATGACGAGCTTCACGGAATCCATGCTCACAAAGAAAGGAGAAGCTGTGCTGATGAATTCTAAGCTATTATTTATTATTATTATTGCTTTGCTTGCCTCCACACTTAGGAAAAACATGTGACATAGCGATGTGTGTGTGTGTGTGTGTGGGGGGGGGGGGGCGGGGGGGAAGGGATGGGGGCATGTCTGCACAAGGTTCCGCTCGATGGCGCCCAGCCTAATTTTGCCTGTTTCTTTTTACTTTCTCCAAATTGTCTAAAACAAAAAATGTTTTGAGATTTGAATTCGATTCGACTTCTAGCCACAGAGCTATCGCCCTGCGCACCACGCAACACACATGTAAAACAGCTCAAGACAACTATGTCAAAGAATACATGCGCAAAACATTCCATACAACAAGCAAACACCTGCAATCAGGGCCAAAGAAGCAAACGGTCAGTGTCGCAGCGCCATCGACGCTAATGCAAACTCAAACCAATTCGATTGCGATGGCGAACTGACCGGCGTGCCGTCCGGGGACGTAAAGACGCGGGCGGGGGTCAAGTGTGCATACTTCGCCTTCACTCCTCTTCTTTCCTTCTTCCTATTGCTCTTCCTGCTTCTCTTCTTCTTTTTATTTTTAGGCTTTCTGCTTTCATAATCGGACTGTGACTCACTGGAGCTGTCACTGTCGCGCTCACTATTGCTGTCAGACCCTGACTCACTGAAACTATCTTCCTCGTCGCTCGTGTCCTTCTTTCTATTTTCCTTCTTTTTCTTCTTCTCCTTTTTCTTCTTTTGCTTCTTTTCCTGCTTTTTCTTCTTTCTTTCAACTACGTCTTCCTTTTCCTTCTCTTTCTTCTCTACGATCATTTCGTTCCAACGCTTCTCTCTCTCGTCCATCATCTTCGTTATTTCTTTCCTGTGGTCTTCCAGGGTCTTGGCGAGTGAATCCTGGTTGGGGACAGCGCCGTTCTGTTTGAAAACAGCAAAAAACTAACAGTCTCTCCTTAAGAAACCTTACTTGAACAATGTGTATATGGGGGGGGGGGGCTCTGAAATTATTGATGCATAATGGATATGATATGAGTGCAAAGAATGGAAGAGGGACTTGGGGTTAGGTTAATGCAAGGAAAGAAAGAGACAACAACAGACAAAGACCGCCGGAGGGGACTGGCAGGGCGTTTGTTTTGCCGGGCCTACAAGAACAGAACAAAATCCATGTCGCCAAAACAGACGACCCATAGTAATACAGGTGGGCTTGGGGCCAGGGGTCTTCTTCTTGGGAGGCTTGGGCTTCGTCTGTTGCTCCTCCTCCTCCTCCTCCTGCTCCTGCTCTGACTCTTCTGTATGCAAACATTCCAAAAGTTTACAGCATGCTAGAGAACTCAAGACAAGGAAGGCAGTGATGAAGCACAAGAGACATGACATATTACCGAGCTTTGTCTTCTTGGAGGGCTTCTCGCCGCCTGGCGTAGGTAGCGGGGTCTTTCTCTTGCCCTTCCCCTGCCTGTCCGCCTGGGCCAGCAGCAGCTGCTTTGACTTCCACTTGCGCAGTATTGGAGGTTCAGTCGGGTTCCCGACGTAAGGGAGAAAAAGCTGCTTCGTAGCCGTATCAAAATCCAGGGTCGACTTCGGTAGACGGCGGGAGTTCTTAAGATTGAAGTAATAAAAATTAAGAAACTGAAGCTCCAGCGCATTAGCCTTACCGTCTCCGGTGGTATCCACCTCTCTCACAGCCAAGATGTGGCGTTGGGAACCTCATACACATACACACAATTGCATCGTCAGACGAAGATAGAATCACCAAAGGACCAAGCAAACGAATGATAGTTCAAGATACCTCGCTTTACTAACGAGGGGGGCTTCTTGCGCCAGTCGGGTGGGAAGGTGATGGCAATCCTGCACAAAAACCTCATTGAAAAACGCAACAAGCAACTGAAGTTCTACCCAGGAGCGGAGCGCGAAATCTCTCCCTCCGAAGTCTCGATTTGGGTGGAAGCCTTGAGATGGAAGTTGGAATACTTCGTCAACTCCACGTTCAGCAGCACTGCGCTCTCCCGCACCTTCCCGTCATCCGTAAAGTGCCGGAATAACAAGCTGTTATAGATATGTATATGTATATGTAATATAATATAATATAATATAATATAAAGAGAAAGAGAGAGAGAAAGAGAAAGAGAAAGAGAAAGAGAGAGAGAGAGAGAGAGAGAGAGAGTCTCAGAGAGAGAGAGAGACAGAGAGAAGGAAAGAGATGTCATTGTATATGTATACATCTGTATGTCTATGTATGTATGAGAGATGACCAGTCCTCCCATGGTTTTCCAGACAAGAACTGGAAGGTGTTTTTCGTCGCCCAAATCCGAACCTTCCCAGCCGGCACTGGGGGCAAGTTGTCTGTCTCTGCCTTCGTTGCCGTCGTGGTGGTTGTAGTCGTTGTTGTTGTTGCTGTTGCCGTGGTCGTTGTTGTTGTCGTCGTGGTCGTGGTTGTGGTCGTTGTTGTTGCTGTCGTCGTGGTCGTTGTTGTTGTTGTCGCTGTTGTCGTCGTCGTCGTGGTCGTTGCTGTTGTTGTTGTCGTCGTCGTGGTCGTGGTCGTTGTTGTCGTTGTCGTTGTCGTCGTCGTGGTCGTTGTTGTTGTTGTTGTCGTTGCTGTTGTTGCTGTCGTTGTTGTTGTTGCTGTCGTTGTTGTTGTTGTTGCTGTCGTTGTTGTTGTCGTCGTCGTTGCTGTCGTTGTTGTTGTTGCTGCTGCCTTCTTTTTGACTTCACCTTTCTTCTTCCCTTCTTTCTTCTTGTCCTTCTTCTTGTCTGCCTTCTTTTTCTTTGTGGGGGTTGGGGGGTTTTGATTTGCGGGGTCCTGTGGTTTCAAGAAGGAGGTCGGCCGTCTGTCTCGCTTGGGAGCAGTGGCCCCCGTGAGACCGTCCTTCCAGGGCGTGGGGGAAGTCTTGTTGAGTAGCCCTTTGGGATTCCAGGTGTAGACATGCCCTGGCGCTAATTCGTCCAAGTCCTGCTTACCCAGCTCGTACTTTTTGCGCACTTCGTCTGAAATGACGACAGTTGCAAAGGGTTTGATGGACGCATCGTCGGTAGCACCGTTGATGGTGAGAAACAGCTCCCCACGACGGTTCTTGCGAATCGTCTGCAGCGTTACAGCAACGTTGCTAGTTGCTGCTTGCTTACTTTTTTGGGGCATCAGAACGCTCGGGGGCTCGAACACACGAGGTTGCAACCGCTAGGATGCACCTGTTCAAGTGCAAGACAGTTCAAAAGTGAACAGAGCTGGGGTTGTTTGAAAGTGCAAGGGAGGGAACCGTTGAAGTGGCATGTTTCCCGCGCCGCCAGCCTGGCCAGTGCAGTTTTCTGGGTCGGCCGATACAAAAACGCAAGCAACACCCATACTTTCTGCAGGTATCCCAGCCAAGCGAAAGCGAGATATGAGCTGCAAATATATATCCGTGTCTTTCCACATCGTGACTAGAGCCGGAATGCAAATGGAAGCTTTTTTGCCCGATGTTTTGTGACGAAAATAATGCAGAAAATTTTCCCATTAACGACCTCATACGTACTGCAAAATGATTAGAACATGGGTCCTGGATAAGCACTTCATGTTTGCAGTGAGTTAGTTCATGCATCCGACTTATAATCTTCAAATTTTTTGGAAATTCCTGCCGAGGCACTCGGTTTCTGTGACGTTCTCCCTCCTGGGCTTATAGCAGTTGGTCGGACATGATTTTCAAATTTTTTGGCAGAGGTTTCTTTGCGTGCAGTCTAATATAGACTGTGGAAATGTGATTCCGGCTCAAGTTGCGTGTGGGAAAGAGCCGGAAAGCTATTCTTAGCTCCGTGGATAGCTTTCTTCTTGTGAACAACATGCATGAATTTTTCGTGTATGGTTTCTGCACTCAAAATTTTCCGCAGTAATTTCAACAAAGCAAGCTATCTCTAGAGCGCGCAGTATGTTTCCGGGTCTTTCCATTGCCTGACTTGAGTCGGAAACATATTTCCTCGCTCTATCTTTTGCTTCTTGTCAAGCAGTGGATGCATGAATTTTTCAAACATTTCCACCATTTTTTTTCAAAACTTTCCGCAATCATTTCACCAAAGCAAAGCTATCTCTAGAGCGCGCAGTATGTTTCCGGGTCTTTCCATCCCCTGACTTGAGCCGGAAACATATTTCCACGCTCTATCTTTTGCTTCTTGTCAAGCAGTGGATGCATGAATTTCTCGCCTCTCTCGCTCTCTCCCCCCCACCCCCCCCCCCCCTTTCTCTCTCTCTCTCTCATTCCTCTCTCTCTCTCTCTCTGAGACTCTCTCTCTCTCTCTCTCTCTCTCTCTCTCCTCCCTCTCCCTCTCTCTCTCTCTCTCTCCTCTCTCTCTCTCTCTCTTTTTCTCGCCTCTCTCTCTCTCTCATTCCAAAGTGTTATATTTATGTGTACGTACCATATTCATATTGCGCTTATGCCATCATACCCAAACGCCGTCATTTTTTTTTAAGCACGCGCGAAACATCAGAAAATGCTGTTTTTTTTCTAATGCATATTTTCCTATGCAACAGCACTTAGAAAAATTCGTAATATGTACATGTACATGATTACTTATTCATATTGCGCTTATGCCATCATACCCAAACGCCGTCATTTTTTTTTTAAGCACGCGCGAAACATCAGAAAATGCTGTTTTTTTTCTAATGCATATTTTCCTATGCAACAGCACTTAGAAAAATTCGTAATGTGTACATGTACATGATTACTTATTCATATTGCGCTTATGCCATCATACCCAAACGCCGTCATTTTTTTTTTTAAGCACGCGCGAAACATCAGAAAATGCTGTTTTTTTTCTAATGCATATTTTCCTATGCAACAGCACTTAGAAAAATTCGTAATATGTATATGTACATGATTACTTATTCATATTGCGCTTATGCCATCATACCCAAACGCCGTCATTTTTTTTTTAAGCACGCGCGAAACATCAGAAAATGCTGTTTTTTTTCTAATGCATATTTTCCTATGCAGCAGCACTTAGAAGAATTCGTAATCTGTACATGTACATGATGTACTACTAGGGTAGCTACAGCATCAACCCGCCGCGAGATGTTGCGCGCAGGCAAGGCTCCCGTCTACGTGGGGCCTACGGAGGATGGATATGGACTGTTCTGTGATGTTCACGAGCTACCTGCCACTTATTCGTTGGGACTGTTACATCCAGGTGGAAGGCTAGTGGGAACTGCCAACAATGCGCATACGCAGCATTTCACTATGCGGACGAGCCGTGGGCTGCAGGCAGGCATGCACCCGATTGACAACATCAGCACATCGGCTAGAAACGCAATGCACCTTATCAATAGCGCAGCGCGTGGCTTTCAAAGCCAACCGGCCGCGGCCGAGGACGTTCGATTCAACGCTAGGGTGAGCAAGGGTAATGCGTTTGTGACGCTCTCACGTGCGGTGGGCAGAGACGCAGAGATTTTGTTGAACTACACCCCCAATCCTCATTTGACATTCACGACCAGCCCCAAAATGGCGTATCCTGAATGGATGCAAAAGGTAGCCTCCAGAAGGGAAAGAATACCTGTATGGTCACTAGAAACTGAGGAAGGTTGCATTTATTTTATTGTGCCTGAGGAGGAGCATCCTATACCTCTGAGATCTGTATCCTTGGCACAGAATGAGAAGCAGGCTCTACTGGCTTCGGTAGCTGACGGGTTGGACTTACCATCGCTGTCCCGATCGTTGTCATTGCGTCTCGATCAGAAGGAGAAGCTCTTGGACTCTGTCTTGGCGCCTTCGGACATACCATCGCTGTCCCGATCGTTGTCATTGCGTCTCGATCAGAAGGAGAAGCTCTTGGACTCTGTCTTGGCGCCTTCGAAGACACTGAAGAGGGAAGATTCTGACATTACAGTTATTGCTCGAACATCATCCGTGCAGTTAAAGACGGAGGATTCTGACTTTACCTACATGGCGCGACAATCGAGCTCAACGGACACTGTCGATCCTGCATACCTTCTCAGAGACGTAGGGCTGCCTCCACCTCTAGAGGACGCGGTTGTTCCTTCTCCCCTTTTACCACAAGAAAACGAATCCGATTCGACTGTGTTTCCTCCTGAGGAGGACGCAACTGAGACTGCCGTGCCTGCCCCGGAAGATGAGTCGACTGAGGTTGTGTCTGAACAATCTGATCGGTTCGCATTCTTAGGCAGAGGCGCGGGTCCTGGGTACCGGGGAGGAATACGAAACACCTGACGGAGAGACTGCGCGCGATTGGAACATGGAGGATCTGCACTCTTCAAACGAACCGCTGTTTCAGCTTATGGTGCTGAATATACCGAGGATGAAGCGGAAACGCCGACAGCCAACACGTCCTTATAATAGGATAACGCGACCGGTTGGCGCCATCAGGCAGCAGCGACCCAAAGCGTTCGGCAAGCAGCTTGGCATGACGTATGCGGAGCTGGACCATCATGTCAAGTCATTCTGCTGCGCAAAGTGGAAGTGTTACTCCTTTTTGAACACGCTCGACGTAATGGATGCTCGTGCTAAGATTTGTTGTATTTCATTGAGCGAGCTTTACACATGGGTTGTTGGTCAGCTTGAGGCATTCCAGACCAACAAGGGAACCTTTCAATACTTGTATCAAACTGAGGAGGTATGCAGAACCGCGTGGCAGCGGATCCATGGGGTCGGGGATGCGATTGTTAAGAGGGCCCACAGAATGCTCGCTTCTGGTACGAAGGTGTTTGCGAAGTCGTCCACGCCCTATCCTGAGGTCTCGGACATTATCTGCGTGTTACTCTGCGAGAAGTTTGGAGAATCGCCAGAGATCTGTAGCGACGGGCTCTGGAAATTGCAGACCATGGCAGCGGACGCTGGAGTGCAAGAATACGTCATTGGGCACTGGAAAGAAGCTTGCGAGAGGCTTGGTGCATCCCCCCGAGTGGACAGGAATCGGCCTCCTGATCGGAAGACCATCGACATATGTTGGCGACAGGATTACAAGCACGTCAAATTCATCCGAGGTACCATCGCGTTTCAATTTGCTAACGAGCGAGAAAAGACAGTCGGCTTCTTGACAATGTTGGTCTAGATGGGGACTTTGCTAAAGACGAGATCTGCACAGAACTAGCTGCGGAACATGCAAGGGGCTTCAAGTCCGAGGCGGAGGCCCAGGACTGGCGTCGCCGTAGTCGGCTGCATCATAAACTGCAACGATCCAACAGGATCTCGATCATGGGAAGAAAGAAAAGTGCACCCAATGATCCTCATTCATTGATCCTATCAGCAGACATGAAGCCACCGGTCAAGGTCCCGTCCTGCCGCCGTCTTTCCAAGGACTTCAAGAAGAAGTTTGTTCTGCGCCTCTGTGTGGGTATGGCGACTTGTTACACCACAGACACTCATTTCATTGTTTCGTATCTGGAGGGAGCCATTGCCAAAGGGGTCAACGCTAACATTACGATGCTGGCAGCCCTTGTTCACTGGGCTACATGGAATCCCGCAACCATGGCTTCGTGGAAGCTGTTTTTCGAATGGGACGGTGGCAGTGAGAACACAGCCTGGCCGTTGCTTGGGTACTGCTGCAAGATAGTGGACGAAGGCGTCAAAGGTTGGATCGAAACCCACCGCAATCTCAAAGGGCATGGACACGACGGCGACGATCAAGACTTTCGTGTCATGGATATGGGATGGAAAAGTAGCTTTTTCACCACCAACCTAGCCCAGGCACTCCTGAAGCTTCTGTTGGCGTTCAAGAGCAAGAGGGAACGCTACGTGCTGCTGGTTCTGACCTGCTGCTATGACTGGCAAAAGTATTTCGCCCCTTGTATGAACAAGTTCTTCAAGCAGTACTCGAAGCCGTTGGCCTGGCGTATTCGCAAGAGGGGCCCGAACGAGCTGCCTACGGCGGAAGTCAAGACGTGGGTAATACTATCCATCAACCTGCTTACCTACCTACCTATCGATCAATGTATTTACCTATTTGCCCGGCTAAAAATATATTGCTTATTTACATGCAGGGCGATGTCCAGCCGGAGTGGCATGGCGAGGGCGACGACGTCCAGGGCGCTCCGCTCAGCATCTACGTGAGGCGTCCCGGTATGAAATCATTGCTTCACTGTTATGTGTTGCCTGGATTTTCCATGATGTGCTATACGTTTCTGTGGTATATTGCTTGCAGAGCAAGCTATGCCCCCGAAGCTTCCTAACGGGATGTTTGCAACACCCCGCCTCAAGAAGGACATCCGAGCTTTGGCGAAGAAGTACTTGAGCCGGGAGGAGATTGACTGGATCGAGGAAATGCTCGCGAAGAACAATTTGACTCGCCTGCACATCGACGGTGACTATCTGCAAGGCAATCTCCCGGGCAAACCTGCCCACATGTCGTGCGTTGACGCGAAGGGCAAAGAGTGGCGTGTCGAATTTCGTGTCTTGGATGAGCTGCCTCAGAATTTGTGGGAGCTACCACCGGATCGCAAGGCGAAGGTCGATGCCCTCACTCTTCTCACCGAGGAAGAGCGACTGAACCTTCCCAGAACTTACTTCTGTAATAATCAAGCCCCACCAGCGCACCCACGGTGGGTTGGTGGGAGAGAACTTACTCCGGAAGAGCGGCGGGCTCAGGATCTGATGATTGCAGCTGCTCAAGCTCCGTGGAAGAAGATCGACGCCCTTCTGAAAGGGGCTGAGAACAAGGAGTCGTTTGCAGCCAGCCAAATGGTTGTAAAGGAGTTGAAGAGTTGGCTGATGCAGCACGGCGTGGCCACGCAAGACAGAGACAGGAAGGCTTTCAAGAAGGCCGATCTTGTGGAACGCGCCTGGTCGCACTTTCAAGACTGTGATTGCGGCCTCGAACAAGATGACGATCCTCCTCCACCTGTTCCTCGTCCTCTTCCTCGTCCTCCCTCTTTCTTCTTCTGCCTCTTTTTCTTCTTCTTCTTCTTCTTCTTCTTCTTCTTCTTCTTCTTCTTCTTCTTCTTTCTTTCTTTCTTCTTTCTTTTTCTTCTTCATCATCATCATATTTTTGATATTGTAATTCATGCTCGTACCATGTACGTAGGCGGTTCAGAAGCAGATGTAGTTGAAGGTGCTGGTCGCGGTCGTGGCCGTGGCTGTCGTCGTGGGCGCGGGCGCGGACGTCGGGCTGCGGGTGCCCAGAGAGGCCGCGGAGGACAGAAGCGAGCACGCAGCGGGGCAGTATCAGGGGAAGCTAAAAGTGAACCACCGCGTCGTCGTCAGCGACAAGAGGAGGCCGTTAACGAAGAACCAGGCCCTGATCCTTGGGTCTGTAAGTCGTGTCGTTTTTTCAACGAGGAAGGGGGCCCCGAGTGTATTTTATGCAGATGGCCTACCGACCTAGATTCGGATGTCTCCAACACATCTTCGTTGTCTTCTGAAGACAGTCCCATCCTCAGGGAGTAGCCGCCTTCAGTGAATGAAGGTTTGTTTCAACCTTGCACATGTATGATCAGTTTGCAATCATTTGTATCATAACATGTACGTAGCTCATCTTGTTTCTAGCTTGCAGGAGCGCTTTGTTTTCTCAGGGAACACCACGTGTTTGTAGATTTGAATTCAATTCGACTTAATTTGATTCCCCCCCCCCCACCCGTTTTTTCTCAAGTCTTTTGAAAGGTCGTTTTTCTCAAGTTTATTGAAAGGGAAAGACTCAAGTAAAGAGAAAAAAGCGCAACACGATTAGTAAGCATTATTAAAGCAAGGATCACTCATTTCATTCAATCCACTTAACTTGATTGTCGTTTGATCTTCTGCTGACATGCCCCCCCCCCCCACACACACACACACATCGCTATGTCACATGTTTTTCCTAAGTGTGGAGGCAAGCAAAGCAATAATAATAATAAATAATAGCTTAGAATTCATCAGCACAGCTTCTCCTTTCTTTGTGAGCATGGATTCCGTGAAGCTCGTCATCGGACAGCTTTGTCAGTCCTTGCTGTCACCCCCCCCCCCTTTCCCTCCTGTTTCAGTCAGTTTTTCTCAAGTCTGTTGAAAGGGAAATGATAAATTAAATAGAAAACAAGCGCAAAACGATTAGTAAGCATTGTAAAAGCAAGGACCAATCATTTAGATCAATGCAATCCGTTCCGGCAGTACGAAATGATAGAAAAATATGTAAAATACATGGTTTTGGACCGGTTCCGACACACCTCCGGAGGTGAAGTCCAACTGACTTCCGATCAATAAAAACATGTTTCAATATCATTTTAATACATTGCTCAATTAGGTAAATGATTTCTATCGATTTCCTGAATGTTGTGAAAATATATGTTTTTGTCATTACAAATTTAGGAAAAAGTGACCCCCCCACCTTGGCCGATTCCTTTGTTCTAACCGCATTGATTGAAAGCCTCCGAGACCAGAAGCAGCGCAGCTGGGCGTGCTTCCGCAGCCAGCGCGCGCTGGAGTTTGTTTAGGACGCGCTGACCAAGGAAGGACTTACGTTTCCGCACCTCGTGGGCGACCCAGCAGCGCGCAAAGCCTACGACGAGCTAGTGGAGG
>WBZZ01004970.1:12500-20000 GCA_019918135.1 Paulinella micropora
ACACTACACTACACTACACTACACTCGTGATCATGTCGACCAAATCATTACGCCACTACACTACACTACACTACACTACACTTCACTAAACTACACTACACTACACTACACTACAATACACTCCACTACATATCTCGCCGGCATGATTTGATGAAAATGAGCACTATCATAAAAGGTTAGCCTTGTAAAGTGTACTGTACTGTACTGTAGTGTAGTGTAATGGCGTAATGATTTGGTTGAAATGAGCACGAGTGTAGTGTAGTGTAGTGTAGTGGAGTGGAGTGGAGTGGAGTGAAGTGGAGTGTAGTGTAGTGTAGTGTAGTGTAGTGCAGTGTAGTGCAGTGCAGTGTAGTGTAGTGTAGTGCAGTGTAGTGTAGTGTAGTGTAGTGCAGTGTAGTGTAGTGCAGTGTAGTGTAGTGCAGTGTAGTGCAGTGTAGTGTAGTGTAGTGTAGTGTAGCGTAGTAGTGTAGTGTAGTGCAGTGCATTGCAGTGCATTGCAGTGTATTGCAGTGTAGTGTAGTGTAGTGTAGTGCAGTGTAGTGTAGTGTAGTGTAGTGTAGTGCAGTGTAGTGTAGTGTGGTGTAGTGCAGTGCAGTGTAGTGTAGTGTAGTGCAGTGCAGCGTAGCGTAGCGTAGTGCAGTGTAGTGTAGTGTAGTGTAGTGTAGTGTAGTGTAGTGTAGTGCAGTGCAGTGCTGCAGTGTAGCGTAGTGCAGTGCAGTGCAGTGCAGTGCTGCAGTGTGGTGTGGTGTGGTGTGGTGTGTGGTGTAGTGCAGTGTAGTGTAGTGCAATGTAGTGCAGTGTAGTGTAGTGTAGTGCAATGTAGTGCAGTGTGTAGTGTAGTGTGTTGTGTAGTGTAGTGCAGTGTAGTGTAGTACTAGTGTAGTGTAGTGTAGTGTAGTGTAGTGTAGTGTAGTGCAGTGCAGTGTAGTGTAGTGTAGTGTATTGTATTGTGTAGTGTAGTGTAGTGTAGTGTAGTGTAGTGTAGTGTATGTGTAGTGTAGTGTAGTGTAGTGCAATGCAGTGTAGTGTAGTGTAGTGTAGTGCAGTGCAGTGCAGTGTGGTGTGGTGTGGTGTGGTGTGGTGTGTGTAGTGTGGTGTAGTGTAGTGTGGTGTAGTGTAGTGTAGTGTAGTGTAGTGTGGTGTAGTGTGGTGTGGTGTAGTGTGGTGTGGTGTGCAGTGTAGTGTAGTGTAGTGTAGTGTAGTGTAGTGCAGTGCAGTGCAGTGCAGTGTAGTGTAGGTAGTGTAGTGAAGTGTAGTGTAATGTTGTGTAGTGTAGTGTAGTGTCGGGTAGTGCAGTGTAGTGTAGTGTAGTGTAATGTAGTGTAGTGTAGTGCCCCTAGATCTGCTCAAAAATCAGCACCATCATCAAAGATCAAAATCTAATAATAATAATAATAATAATAATAATAATAATAATAATAATAATAATAATGATAATAACAATAATAATAACCATAACAATAACAATGACAATAATAATAATAATAATAATAATAATAATAATAATAATAATAATAATAATAGGCTTCCTCAGACTATAGCATCAGATCCAGATCCTGGACATGTGCCTCCATTGGGTCACCGGGGTCAGCCGATCCCAACGCATTGTCAGAACACCAAACAGACATAGCAGCAACAGCAACAGCAGGGGCAGATGGGGGCTGTGAAGTGCATGAAGAGCTAGATGCGAGGGTGTTAGCTGAAGAGAAGAACTCGGAGACACTACGCTGCGCTCCCGAACCCCTCTCTCTAGCCAGGACGTCCACACTGCGCGGACGGCCGCGCCGCGCAACATCAACGTCACTTGGGGGAGAGGGTGGGACAGAAGCTGATGGAACCTCAGTGAGGTCAATCACCTCCTCGCCCCCATCCTCCACCCCAAGCTCCTCCCTTTTACCCTCCCTAGCAGACCAACACTCAGACACATATGATCCAAACAACAGATCCAACTTTGGAGGGGGACGCAACGCTGTAACCCCTAACAACGCAGCAAGCCTAAAGTTACTGCGGAAGCGCGACTTCCCTTGAAAAAGCTTACAAAACAATCGTGATTGATCCACAGGCGACATATCATCCCAACCCTGCTGCACAGAGCCCTCCCGCTCCCGCCCAAGCAACACATTCTCCACCACAACCTCACCGCCTACGACCTCACCACCCTCCTCACTCCCTCCATCCCCCTCAGCACCCCCCACAGCCATGCCACCGAGCCTCTGCATACTCAGCAACAGCTGCTTACGTCTCGCCTCATGCATGGGGCAATCCCATAAGAAGTGCGCAAGGGACTCATTGACATCATCATGACAACAGAAGCAGCGAGGGGACATGCCACTGACCAACTTGCTGCGGTACAATCGAAGGCGATTGTTGCAGCTGAGCAACCTTCTCCGAAGCAGATTATAATGCGCATCATCAAGGGCTACCCATCTTGGGAACTCCTTAGTTCCAAAGACTTGTCTTAGGATGACTCGCAGGCCATCAGTAAGATCGCTGCCTGCCTCTCGCTTGTCCCACATCAGTTGCTGCACCATCTTGACGTCCTGCTGAAGGGCCCACTTGTCCACAGTCGAACTCCAACCCTCGAGGTCCTTCTCTGAGCTATTTAGGAGCTCCTGAAGCCCTTGTTGTAGATCCATTGAGTCCCTGATAGCGCCTTCGGCCTCCGCAGTCCAGTCGGATTTGACTTGAGATGCGATGACAGGAAATCGCTCCTCCGGTAGAACACGCAGCCGTCCATAGAACTTCAGTTGCGCCGCCCGCCGCAAGCGCTCCGCACTCAAAGAGCGCGCCAGAAACAGTGTAATCCACTTGCTTGTCTTAGGGCTGATGCCGAGAATCATCCTCATGGGGCGCAACATTGCTGCCTCCAGCTTGGTGAGCTGCGATACGGGGGCACGCCAGACATCGAAGGCGTACTTCAGCTTGGCTCCCACAACTTGATTCCAGCACATGAGACGATACCTAGCTTGTATCTCACCTGCACACCACAAAGAGTACCAACCTGCGGTGGCGACTTCAGTGACACGCGTAGCCCCGCAGGGCCTGCTCCTTCCACTTCAGGTCGTCGTTGATAACCACTCCCAGGTACTTGTACTGACTGGTGACACAAAGCTTCTGGCCGCGAAACCACACCACGGGCTCACCTCGCTCCCTGATACTTGGTCGTTTCGCCTTGCTCGACGTGTAAATGGGCATGATTTCCGTCTTGCCGGGCTTCAAGTTGACTTCCAGCCGGTAATCTTCCGCGAGCTTGGCCACAACATTGACCATCTTCTGGAGCTCGGTGCGACTGTGAGCGATGAGGGCCACGTCGTCCGCGTATAGAAGTGCCTTGATGTCGTTCAGCCGCTTCACATCCGTGATCTTGAGGGTACTCGCCAGCCGATCACACAGCTCATCCATAAAGACGTTGAAGAGTGTGGGAGAGAGAGGGGACCCCTGTTGGACGCCTACACCCTCCAGTACTTCGGGGGTGAGTGCTCCATCAACTAGCACTTGCGACGAAGTCTGCTCGTAGCACCTGCGTAGCGTGCGCCAGAACTTGCCCCTTACACCCAGCTTCCAGAGCCTCTCAAATAGGCCATCTCTCCAAACAGACGGGAAAGCCTTGCGTAGATCGACGAACAGGACATACGACTCCCGCTTCTGCTGCTGACGCCCCTTCAACCTCTGCCAAAGGGTAAAGACCTGATCCGTAGTGCGACGCCCCGGGCGTAAGCCTCCCTGCTCTGGACGTAGCTTATCCGGGCCATCCACGAAGAGCGTTAGACGAGTAGCTAATAAGGACAGATACAGCTTACCAAGGCAACTAATAATCGAGATATCCCTCCAGTTGTCAGGATCCGTAGGATCCCCACCCTTGGGGATATTGACGATGATTCCCTTGCCCCAAGCTTTTGGAGTCCTCTCGGCTTCTCGAATCCAGTTGAAGTACTGCGTTAAGTAGCCATTGATGTAGGCGCCGCCATACTTGAGCATCTCGTTCTTCACTTTGTCCTCGCCACAAGCTTTGTGGTTATTGAGGGCACGTTGCCTTGCAAGGACCTCCTCTTGCGTGAACGGCTTGTCCAGCTCTTCGCAAGTGTCTTCACCTACTTCGTGCTCCTTCATAGCCCGGGCCACCTCATCTCTGAAGCGATCGTTCCAGTGGAACTGCCGCTTAGCTTCGGCTTCCTCCCACTCCAGCGAGCCTGCTTCTGCACAGCACTCCACCACAACAGCCGCACTTGCCGGATTTTCCCGTGGCTTCACCGAATTTTCCCGAAATTCCTCCCACCGAGCGACCTTTTCCGGCAGCGTACACGCCAGTGAGCCATCCTCCCTTTGCACCGGCGCGGAGACCTTCGTTCTGCGTGCCCCGCCAAGCCGCTTCGCGAGTAGCCAAAAGCGCTTTGAGGATTGCTCGCGTTGACATTTGACCGCTTCTTCCTGCACTTGCTTGAAGGAGGCGGACTTCTTGGCCGAGTTGCCTTCCGAATTCGCTTGCGGAGCCGTAGCCAATTCAGACGGGCTTCCGCATTCGATTCATCCCTCCTGTATGCTGCGTAGGCCTCCCGGCGCTGTTGAATGAGCTCCTTTAGCTCCCCGTCGAACCAATTGTTGGTGAAACGGGGTCGTATACATCTGGAGCCAAGGACCCGGTGCGCCGCCATTCGGAAGGACTGCGCCACTCGCTCGGTGACGTCATCTACCACCCGTTGGCTGTCGGCACCACCCGATAGGTCAAGCTCAGGCAGCTGATGTACTCCAAGCTTCTGTAGGCAATGCTGGAATACGTCATCGAACTTGTCGCGTAGATAATCCAGCGCTTGCTTCGCAGCGTGATCATTACCTGAGACACCAGCACTAATAAGCTTATCAACACGAAAGGACCTGTAAGGTTTCGCAGCCCGCTTTGGCCGGTGCTGGCCGCTCCACGTCAGTTCGGCCCATACTGCCTTGTGGTCCGTATCAAGATCATCTTCGCATACTCCGAACTTTGCTCCAGATGCCAAGCCAGGCGACGCGCAGATGTAATCGAGGAGGTGCTTGCCTGTGCCCATGCCGCGCTGCTCACGCCGGGACCACCAGTAGGACCCTTCCACTGGGCACGAGAAGCCGCTCAGATTTCGCAGGCCCGTAGCGACGAGGACAGCCGCGAGTCTCTTGCCGTTCTCCGAACGTACCGGTGCTCCCTTATCATCGACCTCCCCGTGCTGACCGACGATGCCCTCCTCTTTTCGGCTGCATGCCGGCCCGAGCTTCGCGTTGGCATCCGCCACCGTGACCACAAGACCTTTGGCTCCAAAAAAAGCTATAGCTGCCTGCGAAGGCCGCATACGCCTCTGACGACTCTTCTTCCTGCGTTTCCTGGGGAAAGTAGCCGTTGCCCACATAGATATCCTGAGCGCCGGTAACACCCGAGGCGATACGCAGCCACACTTGCTGCCGGTGCTCGACGGGGGCTGACACCAGGTTGCAATACGGACCAAGGAAGTTAGCCACCGCGAATAGAACCCCACCCTTGCAGCGATTTTTCTCGCTGACCTCCGCAGGTTTTCCAAAAATCCGGAATCCATCCAGGCTGCATTTGGAAAGTTGCTTCTTGCCCATGCGGTGCTCCTGAGCCCCGATGACTAGCCAGCCCTCGTGCTTGTAGAATGATGCCCATTCCGCCGTGCCTACGTTGTCGTATCCCGTTTTACCCTGCCAGTTGTAACTCGCGACGAGTAGCTTGAAGCCGGTATCGAACTGCTTGGAGCGGTGCTTCTTGGCTCGTTTCCGGACCCGACGGCCGCGCTTGGCTTCCGCCCTCGTGCTGCCCCCCTCTGCAGGTGCTTGCGCAGGTTGGTCCCCCACTGCACTGGCCGCCGAATGCAGGGGCACCACCTGCACATCAGCACACTCAGACACACACTCAGGTGCATCGGCAGCCAATTTCGAAGACACCACCTGCACATCATCAACACATTCTTCATGCAGAGGCAAGACACGATATCCCGTCGCAGCTTCCTCCTTCCGGACCGCCGCTTCCCCACGCAGATGGATGCGAATAAGCCTTCGGACACGTTCCCTGTCCCTGAACCTGCGCCCAAGGGCCACATTGACCCCTCTGCCGAAGAATTTGAGATGTTTGAGTTGCTGCAACGCCGTCTGCCTGCTGTCATCGTCCTCGTAGACCAGCTCCAGGTGACGAGACATTCGCTGGCCTTGCCACTCCATTACCGGGACCACCAGACCAAGACCGCTCATTTTGGAGGCGATCTCCTGTAGATTGGCGCGTTCTGAGAGCCCCCAGACAATCAGATTACGCCCGTCCTTGTCGTACCGATCTACCCGCCGGTACCGTCGAGGCGGCGGTGCCATCTGCCATTTAGCGCCGCTCGCCTTATGTTGAAGCGCCGACCCGTGTGCCAGGTTTGGGGAGGAAGGATGAGGCGCAGCTAAGATAGCCTCTCCACGTGGTTCAGGAATTCCGTCATATACGCGAGCCCTCATCCTCCCATCCTGGGACATCGGGCCAGAGCCCGTCGAAGAGGCATTCCCACGGGGATTGTCCAGGTCTTCGGCGATTCTACCTTGTCCCATAAGGGCCACAGTGGTAGCTCCGTGCTTCGCGTATTTGTAATCCATTGAGAGTAGCAGACGGCCAATGTCGCTGGCCATCACCGCCGCGCCTCTTTACGCCGAGGAAAGCGCCCGTCCATGCAAATAGCATCGGCGGTATCTGCAACACACACTACACGCATTTTTGCCGGTGTCACTGGATGCTGCCACGTCGCTTCGTGCCCTTGGGCGCCCGCCAGCACCCCCAGCGTCACCAGAACCTGCCTCACGCACTACACACACTCTCCATCGCATCGCCAACGCCTCTACTCTCATGCCTTATGGACTTTCAGCTGCTCCTTTTAATACACATCATGAGGTACGGGTGTCCCCGAGTGGAGCCAGATCGGACGGCGTGCCGCTGAAACTCCTTCCCCCACGTGGGTATAGAAGGCGCGAACCTAGCGGTACCTATAGGGTCTTACAGACAAGTATATTAATCCCAGCCGAAGCTGCTCAGTTAGAAATGCAACGGTGGAGGGTGTGAATGCATGGAGCAAGGCACGGCAACGCAGCAAGGCACTGGCAAGGCATTGGAACCGACTGAAGCCCCTCTCCAACGTGCGCGTCATCATGTATTCCAGTTAGGCAACCCCGAAGAAGCGAAGATAGGGAGGAGACAAAACCCAGATAGGATGACGATAGGATTAACATGAAGCCGAAATGGAGCCGAGTTGGAACAAGTCAACTCGGCCCCATCTCGGCTCAATGTGAATCCTATCTTCAACCCATCTCGGTACTGTTTCCTCCGAATGCTCACCTCAACAAGATCACCAAACCGGAACTGGAAGCCCCCAGGCATTTACTCGGCAGGAAATTCGGCGAAAATGGGCTAACCAGGAAACCAGACCCAAACCAACAGCCAAGAAAAACGAGCCAACCAACAATGCAACAGACAACCCCACAACCTGCCTG
>WBZZ01004970.1:52500-70000 GCA_019918135.1 Paulinella micropora
TTAATACATGGGTGCCAAGCAGAATATCATTTCAAAGAACTGGAAGGTACTATAACCAAAGAGCAGCAGATTTTAATTAAGCAGCAGCAGCGCCAATACTACAGCAGATTTTAAGCGGCAGCAGCGCCAGCAGCAGCGCCAGCAGTGCCAGCAGCAGCAGCGCCAGCAGTGCCAGCAGCAGCAGCAGCAGCACTGAGCAGCACCAGAACCATCTGGTCAGTCGAAAGCATCTCAGCTGACGACAGTACCGTCCCAATGCAACCCCAATGCAAATTCAAAACTTTGGATCCCCAGATCAAAGCGGGAATGTGCTGCGGCAAGAAGACATGCGATGGGTGGTTCCGCTGGGGTGACATTGGAGCGAAATGCAGAATGTGCAAGGCTAAGTACCCCGACAATCCTCTGGAGTATCTTGTGACCACGATGTCGACTCACAGCAGCAGCAGCACAAGCACCAGCGAAAAAAGGACGAGGACGAGGGGGGGGTGATCCAAAGTCTCCCCCCCCCCCCCCCCCCTCTTCGTTTTGAATTTTGCTATCGTTTGCCATTTTTTACAAAGTCAGTCATTTTAAGAGATTTCATCGTTTTTGTCCAAAAATGTGATATGGAAAAAATATTGCTTTCTTACAAGTTGTGGAAGGCAGACCGGCTTCCCGAAGCGAAATGTCGGGTGAAGTTGGCTGCCACCCCCCTGAATATCTTTTTTGATATGCGGGCCGGCTATCGTAATTAATTTCAAAGCCCACCACAGACGGCAAAATTTCTACAAATCAAAAATTATCTTTTTCGGTTTCAATTATGTTTTACCTTTATAAAAATAATATTACATATATATAAGATGCCAAACAAGAGAAAACAAATCAAGTGTGCTAGCGATTTAAATAAGCTAGTTCTAGACAAATTTAAAGAGCTTAAATATGCTGGAGTTGTTCGTAGAGTTCATAAACTAGAAAACATCAAAGATGTTAAGACTGATATATTATATTATTCCGTAAAACGCGAGCATAATGATTTCATAAAATGTAATTCTACAATTTCGCTACAATATAAGCAAGTAAGAGAAGATATTGTATCGCATAAGCACATAACATTAGCATTGACGGAGAAACTAAAAGGTGATACTCAATTCAGTTGTAATATTTGTTTTGATACTGCTGATGTTTTGAGAAGTTGCTGTAAGTGTCAATATTCAACTTGTGTGCCGTGTCATCTGGAAAATAATTTAGTGTGTCCAATATGTAAAAATGTGAGCTCACCTAATTTACATTTCATTCCCAGGTCTTCTATTTCTGAAAAAGATATAAAAATAAAATTGCTTTTAATGTGCCGTCTAAATGGATAAACAATAACATCCCAGATTTCTTAGATAGCGATAGTCCAAATTTTGATTTAATATGTGATATACTACAAACATATATGAACAGATTGACTTTATCGTGTATGCGATATGAATTATCTGCTGACGAAATGGTGTGTATTATTAAATAATTATTTACATTTATAAAAATAATATTACATATATATAAGATGCCACGACCAAAGATATATGAAGGAGACGAAAGGAGAAAAGGGAATAATGAGAAAGCTCTCGCATACTATTACCGTAATAAAGATAGATTAAACGAAGAACGGCGAACTAAAGCACAGAAGTTAATACAATATACACAAGATATAGAAGAATACAAAAACAAAATACAGGAGTTAGAAGAGCGACTGAGTAAGTCAAATTAATTAACAATATTTTTTTTTGGTAAACATTTTACATCTAAACATATCGTATGTATATATGTAAAGCATTAAATAATTATTTTTCAAAAAATTTATCCTACCTATCTATATACCATGGACCAATACCAACCAGAACTATTTCAGCTCTACCATATTGAGCGACGAGGAGACTACATCAGGTCTAGAGGCAAAAGAAGATGGTATCTCATTACAACTCCAACCGCACTACGGATTATAAACAGATTAACTGGTGGCCACCCCGAATTCGTCGGCAGACAAGGCTCACTTGTTATACCATATGCTCCAGGATGGGAAGCTCGTCTCCAACAGCTAAACCCAAATACAAGTTATCTCGTCCATCTGGATTATGAAGGAGAATTAGGACCAGTCAGAGGAATATACCAAGCTAACGTATTGAAGCGAACAATCAATACTGTTAGAAACTTTGTAGAACGGCAAGCACGATTTTACGAAGGCCGTCGTGAAGGCGAACTTAAAGTTATTACAATAGACCAAGTTAATCCGCAAAATCATATTGTCATACCAATGGCACAGGGTGAAATAAACTGTGTGTTAGAATGTATTATGAAAGACTTTGCAAACCCAAACAATAGAAAACGAAAACGAGACAGTGTTATACTAGATAGATTTAAGGATATCAAATATGCCACAGCAAAGGACATTGACGAAATGGAAGACTTCATCCCATGTAGGATTTATGTATTTGATGGTATGAATATATTATGGCGAGCATCTACAAAGGATTACCCAAAACAGATAATAATCAGATGCAACGATTATCACGCCACATTAATGCAAGGAAAACAAAAAGACATCTGTATCCAACATATTAAATCTATTGAGCTATTATACGATATTAACGAAAACATACTAGAGCCACGGCCCCAATATGCTACTGACCACGAAGCAAGTAATTTGAAACTATCTACGAACCAATACGAGAACAAATGGATATCACAGGAAGAACTCAACAATATACAAACCAAACTTGTATTAGAACATAAGGAGTGTTATTCAATGACAGACCAATCTGGAAATATTGTAGGAATAGTAGACAAAGAAAACAAACTAAACTACAAATGCTTGGACCGTTTCAAACACGCATCATTCGTTCCTAAAGATACTCCTGCTTGGTCATTACCATCATACTTCAAACAATTATTTATACAGTGTCTCATAGAAAAACATAAACCTAAGTTCCATACACAAATTACTGAACCTAATATATTACGACACGTGAAATCTGGTCAAATACCATTTCATCATATCTTTAAAATCACACCAAAAACCCCAACAAGATACACCAGATTGATATGGTAAAAGGTTATACAAATGTCTCGTTAGGTAATCTAGGAGAAATGTCATCATACTTCAATGAATACCCGATTGCTCCTCGCAACATAATTAATATAAACCAAAATATGACATAAGAATACTACAACAAATTTAAACCTCTACACGGTTATGCGGTTTTTGATTACGACCAGAAGCACCTCACAGTGCCAACCTTCTTCAACGGCTACACCACAAAAGGAACACAATGCCAACCCATACCCGCATTGTTGTATATGTTTGACCAAGGGGTTAAGATATTTATTAAGAGATTATATCTAGCAGACGACCACTTCAACCCCTTCAACACCTTCTCGGACCTTATATCAAATATGCAAGATTATTACTTTGATAAGCCTTGCTTTGAACACGACACTTTAGCCAAAGCAACCAACTTACTGGTAGGCTCTCTCAATACTAACATACACCGAACTCAGCAAGTATCTACCATTTCAAAAACATACAACGAGCGAATACATTTTATGATGAAAGAAAAAGGGTATAGGTTATTATTCCTGAAACGAGTTAAATAGGATAAAAGTAAGTATGCCGAAATGAAGGACGACCTACTACCAGAGCGAATGATATACATATACCAAGATACAAACCCAACAGACAACATATTTCAAATGTCTCATTTAACTGGCTATGTGTTAGCATACCAAAAGATAGTTCTTCATAACCAAATGTTAAAGCTTGTAAATACTGGGCGGACTTTGTTATATTCTAATACAGACAGTATCGCATACGAAGGTGAATGTATGAAAACAGGAAAAGAATTTCGCCCCGAAGCTTTAGAACAGGATGAGTTCATAGCACCACAACTTAATATGACTTGTTTCGTTTCCTACATAAATGACGAACCACGGATAACATACCAGCGACATAGCGGTTTCAAAGATAAATTACCGTTACAGAAATTCTTAGAAACACCACATAAACAATATCCAGAGTTCTCAGCCTTTGAGGATACAGAGCTTCCAGACTATAGCACCAAAGACGAATATATGCCTTTACCAGAACAAGAATTAATACTTATTCACGGCAAAGCTGGAACGGGTAAATCTGACATGATTAAATACTTAACTGGCCAGCCATCAAAATACACTAACACACATTTCAAAGACAAAAAGACTTTATCAACCGCTATGACACACAATGCCCGCCAAGTTATTAATTCTGAATATACACTACAAAAAATACGAACAATGCTATATCATAGACTACCGCTACCGATACCAGTCGGCGAAGAAGCCATTAATCACAGAATAACTATTGAAGTTTCTATGCTTACTTCTAAGAATTTAGAAAGTCTGGACCATATGCTCAGAAAATACACCAAAATCAACAGACCATTCGGCGGTGTATCTATTATTCTATTCGGCCACTTAGCTCAGCTTCCTTGCCCAGACCCAACATCAGAACCATTCCACAAGTCAAAAACTTTCAAGCTATTTACAAAAATAAATCTTGATACAAATTACAGACAGGCCAAAGACCTAGTTCTACAATCTATCTTAAATAAGGTAAAAGACTATTACAAGGTCGGCGGTAATGAGCTTAGCCAACATAGATCAAACGAGGTATTACCTAATATACTAACACTTGAAGAATTAGATGCTCTCAATAAGCAAGTTAAGCCACACCCTACGTCTACCGACAAAAACCCACCTTTAATATTACACCACTCTAACAACAATGTTAATGAAGCAATAACAAAATGCTACAAAATGAACAACTTAAAACAGGTCATCAGGTCGTGTTTCGTTGTAATACAAAGGTTGTTCATAACGGCGATATTCACACTATTACTAGAGATACTAAAGAACATATATTCATTACGATTGGTGGAATTGAGCAGAAATTTGATGGAAAAAAAACGATACCAGACAAGAAACCGTATGCTGACATCCAGCCGACATTCTCATCCACCATTCACTGCTCACAAGGCCGAACAACACCAGTGTGGATAAATCTAGACCTATTATATGTCGCTTTAAGTCGTGCCACATGCTTGAACGATATTGGACTATCAAACGAATTATGAAATGTTAATTATAAATATATTTGTTTGGCTCCTTTACCTTTGAAGCTCCTAATCGTATGAATTCCCCTCGTCGGTTTGACTAACTTAGTATTTACAGCAGTCGCTCCTAACAATGATACGGGGTCAAATGCGGTTCGGTAGTTCGTGGTCAGCTTCCAGTCTTAGCCCTCTTCCCTTTTGTACGGAGTCAAATGCGGTTCGGTAGTTCGTGGTCAGCTTCGCAGTCTTAGCCCATTTCCCTTTTGGATTTACTTTAACTGCTACTCTGTCAATTACTCCTTCCACAAAGTCTCTTGTGCTACTGCCTTTATTGTATGTCGTCGCCTTCACACCCGTTTGTCGGCTTAAATCTTTTGCTATCGTGCCACCTAGGGAATGACCCGTCAACTCTACATTTTCTTTACCATATTTCTTTATGATGTCAACCAGCTTCTGCTCTTCTTTATATCTCGGAGTTTCCTTTAAGATCCCCTTCACCAATGCGACATCGTTTAATAGGTCCCTTTTATCCGCACTTCCCCTAAATGCCACAATCGCCTTACCATCTTTTTCATATACGGTTGATTTTTCTTTGCTAACCACTGGCTTCCAACCGTCCGCCCCTTTTCGTTCCGACTGCGACAAAGAGATATCCTCTGATAACTCCGCACTGCCTCCCTTTTGTTTTTTGTAACTTTGCTCGCCTTTTTTAATGCTTCCCCATAACTTATATTATGCTTAGCGGAGTAAGCCTTAACAAACTTTATCCATTCAGACATTGCAAAGCTACGTTTGCAAAACGTATCCTATATTAATTATTTGTATTTTTTTTTTTTTTGCTTTACCAGTATTCAATAAAATTCGGGATAACATTAATATTATTACTATTGCCACCAGCCGAGACATACTTTTGTGTGAATGTCAAAATATCGCCTGGTGTTAATTATCGTTTATATATATAATATATATATAATATATATATATATATATTATTTTTTTATCAAGTCTTAATAATTTCAATACCCTTTACGATGACATCTTGTTGAAGGATGGCAAAAGTGTAGTGATTGAGGTTGTTTCCCGCAGTAGTAGAAACAAACTCATATCGTCGCTCAGTGTCAAGACTTAGACCAGACTTTTCATAACCTTCAACATTCTTTTCGTGAAGTGGGCGGTTGTTATCCCAGTAATCAACGTGAAACCAGTTATACTTATAGATATCAGAGTTCAAAATGGTACTTCCCTTCAACTTATCCTTCAAAATCATATGGTCTTCATTATCAGAAGTATCAATGTCATATTGTTGCATCCTACTACCATCCATAGTAGTAGTATAATAAGTTGTAATTTTAGTGTCATTTCTATGGTCATTATCAAAAGAAGTAGAAGAGCTTTCTGAATTATGAAAAGCGGAGTATAGATACGACGAATTCTTTCACCCTGTGCTCTTTTCATTTTTACTACAAAGTTCTGCTGACCACTTCGAAGGTTGTGCTTCCACGAGATAGGATATTCAATAGTAAATCTAAAACCTTCACCAGCGATTTTGCTTTGAACACCAAGGATATCATTTGGGTCTGTTACAACCGCGAGAAACAAGTTCAAATTTGAAACAACAGCACCAGTAGCACCAATTGCAGCACCACCAGCAATTTTACTGGCACTGGTTCCAGTAAACATAGTCCTATTAGTTCCTTCCCAAACAATCCTCAAATCCATAATTTCATTAAAACCAAGTGTTTTATCAATTTCAAAAATAGTTCCAAAAATCATACCCAAAGGTAATTTAACATGGATAACTGGTGTGCTATCTGCGGTATTGACAGCATCAGCACCTCCCTGAATGGTTCCGACTTCAAAATACTTCGCCTCCTCGTAAGCGACATTGACAAATGAACCGCCCGTTCCATTAAAACTATTCAGAACATCATCGTGACGACGGGCTCTCATTGACGGGAGATTTACCAAGGTCTTAACACTATTACCGACGGCATTAATGGCATTGATTATAGCAACAATTTCATCTCCAACACTTGTATCTTGAATTTAGATATTGCAGAATGTGCCAACACCAACGGCTGCATCAGCACCAGCACCCGCTGGCTGAAAATGTCTTGAAGCAATATTCAAAGTAGCATTATTCAGCACATTACACTTTTGAAGCTAGAAACACCTCCGCCGTGGTTCTCCAGAGACATAAACTTCTCATAACTGATTTCGGGCTTCCAAACCATCTTATTAGTGTAATTACCCACATGTTGAAGATTACACAAATACTGCCCGCTTCGGCTTCGCAATTCAATACTTCTAATCATATTTAGACAATCCATAAAGATACGATTGGCGTTGTTCTGTCCTGGGTTTCGTGGTGTGTAAGTAAATCGCAACACACTACGGGCGAGATTTAAAGGACGAGTAGGGATTTCAAAGGTGCTTTCATTTCCCCCCGCAGTGGTTAGAGTAACATTCCCCGACCCTTCACGGCTAGTAAGTTTATTTAATTCATATTTTCCCTTCAGCAGTTCTTTAGGTTGGTGGTCTAATTCTTGACCATATCCATATTGAGACTGCATTTTTTTTTTCAGTTTTGAAGTTTGTAAATTAAAAGCACTATATTGTAATAATAGAAAAAAAATAAATAAATAATTCTAAAATTAACGGGATTCAACAAATTAAAAAACGAATTAAATAAATTAAAATAATTCGTCTCGCGATAAATTCACAATGTCATTACAATACCGAGTCCGTTAAGGTTAATGGCTTGGTCGTTTTCGTCAGTTAAGTAAAATCGATACACATTGTTAGAATTAGTAGACAGTCGTTTTCCGTATTCACTTCCCGAGCCGTCGTAGATTACAGCACCGAAAGGTATATCATTCGCAGTGTATATTTCCTGTAATACGTGGTTATCACCTTCTCCAGTTAGGTCACTTTGTAGATACAATGTTTTTTCACCAGTCAATATTATGACATTTGATGACCTAAGGGTATCATTAGCAAAGAAATATGTTGAGCCACGGTGAAGACCCATAACTTCGTGGATACGAGTTTCGCCATCAAATATAAACCGCGGTTGGATGCCTCCGTTGTTCGCTACGGTAAATAATAGCTTGCCGTCCTCTGGGTCTATATTTGTATTATTGCTCGTGACGGTGTATGTGTAGTCGTTGGGGCTTTCTGCGGTTAGCACTTCGGCCAGCTTATTTTTTAAGTTGTTGATTGTGTAGTTTCCCTCTGTCGTAATGAGTGCCTCGTATCCATCTTCACTCAGAGTAAAAGTGTTATAAGGACTTGCCACAGAGTAATATGATTTCGGAACATAGATATGTAAAATTTTACAATGTGTTGGATTGTCCAATCCTCTTAAATCCCCAGAGTGTGTAAAGTCGCTATCCGTGCCATTTATCCTATTTTTACTGTTTATGTAATAGATGCCACTACTTCGCCCGCCCTTATACTCCATGAAAGTGCTTTTTTACAAAAACCACTTTCGAACTCAAAAATACTATACTGTATATATGTTTTAATTGGCTAAATAAAAGTATCAAAACCATACCCGTTCTGTGCTTTCAACTCCTCCGCTTCTTTTTCTTTCAAATCAGTCCATCCGCTGGCGAATTTAAATCGGGTTCCTTTCGCCCGCTCTAAAAGAAACCGCATTGAGTGCCATCCACACGTATCGCTCGTATCACTTTGTTGCTTAACCCTATTTACTTTCATTAATAGATAAGTGCTTGGATGACTTTTTTCAATTAGTTGTTTCATTTGGTGTTGGAAAAGTTCAGTCGGCTCATATTCTGCTAACGGGTCATAAACTTCAACAGTCCTGACTCCATTCAAAGAATTCCAAACTGCTATCCAGTGCGAGCCACCTTGATTATGGCGGTCCAAGTTCATTATGAATCCGTATCGCTTTCTGCTTCCTGGGTTCAAAGTGTTGAGTTGGTCGCTTGGAACTGTGCCGAGAAACCACTTATGTTTTTTCATAATCTCATTTATTTCGTGTGTCATTAAACCTCTGTATGGGTAAACCCCTACAACCCCATCGGAGGGTGCGGGGGCCTGCCCCTGCTGATCCATCTTGCGGGGTTTGTTCATCTGTTGGTGGCTGCGTATCTGGTGGTGGTTGTGGTGTTTGTGTGTCTGCTTGGGGTGCTTGTTGTTGGTCGGGTGCTTGTTGTTGGTCTGCTTGGGGTGCTGGTGCTTGCCCCTGTATCATCTCTAATATTAGTTGTCTAGCCTCTGGCGAATTAGGGGTTGGTTGTTGTATCTGCGGTGTGGAGAGCTTCAATGGTGTTTTCTTTTCTGTTGTCTTAGTTTCTTTTACAAGTTTATCTATTTTGTCCCAACCTTCATCAGGAGAAGTTATATTTTCGGTAAATTTTTGAGTGTATAACCATTGTTGCAATGTCTCAGAATAATTTTTCTTTTTACCTTTTGGTTTTACGATTTTAATATCATTGCCTGCTTTTGTGATGTTTGGGTTTTCCAGCATTATTTCTTTTTAATCTCATACCCTCAGAAAACATAGCATCAATAATTCTTTTTCTCTTCTCGTCTTTCAAATCTTTTTCTTGCTTGTTTACTTCATCAGTTATATCAGTTATTCCGCTTGGAGATGATTTTGGACTTTGTTTTTTTGGTGTTTTTTCTTCAACAGGTGCTGTTAAAAGTCCTTGCTTAGTTCTCCGCTCTACCAGTAATTCCTTAATAAGTTGTTGCTCTTTCCTGAGTTCTCGGTCCTTTTCATCCTGTCTTTCTTTTATGTCGGCTAATTTTTTGCGGTGTTGCCTTTTCCTTTCCTGGTCTTTTTCTTCAATGTCTGCTTTATCCTTCTTGTCTATGGCTTCTATCTTTTCATATTTCTCCTGATTTAGTTTATCTAAGTGGTCTTGATAGCCATCCTTGTATTTTGCTCAATCTCGGACAGGCTTTGAACTTTTTTCAGTTTGTTTTTGTCTTTATGGGTCGGCCACGGTTGGTTTGCTTTCGACCTTCCCAGGTATTTCAAAAAAAGTTTAACTATTTGAAGAGTGCTCATATCATGTGATTTCTTACCAAAATTCAAATAAGGCCTCTTCTTCAAATGAATGATGTATGGTTTCCCATTCTTAGTTCTATAAACTCGTGGCGGTCTTACTTTTTGGCATCTTATTGTATATTATATTGAAAAAAATATATAAAGTTAATTTAAATCCCACTGCGGGGTTTTTGCGAGCAAAAAGCTCAACTCGTTGAGCATGTGTAGGGGCTTGTCCCTACTAAAATTTAAGTGCCCCACGACCTCGTTGCTTGCCGTATCCCATATCGCTCGCAACTTTTTGAACTTTGCCAGCATAAGGAACACCAACTCTATCCAAAGCACCAGCGAAGCGAGAGATTGTTTTGTCTTTTTTCAAATAGTTATTAATATTCCTAAACGTATTGCCAACTTTTTCCCAGTTTATTTTACCTCCCTTTTGACCACAACCCTTTTGTTTCTTGCGACCAGTTTTCTTTTTTCCGCCCGCCATTGTGTTTGAGTTTTTTGTTATTTTTCCGACTGTTGGAATGACTTCAACCCTTGTTGTTTTTACGACCATTATAATATATGAAAAAAAAATAATTAAAATAAATTACAAAAATGATTTTTCAAAGAAAAATCTTGTTGGGTATTACTACCCAACGAATCGTTTATTGAAATTAGTCCCGCAAGCGGGACAATAGACTATCGCAAGCGATAGTTGAAATTTTGCCTTAGTTCATCAGATACAGCATCCACATACAAAAGGTTAAACCGTTCCTTGGTAGCCTCGTGGTATTTTTCAATGAAATATTCAAGGTCGTAGCCGAGGTCCAAATGTTTGTATACTAGTTCTATTTTATCTACACTCTGTCCAGGAAAAATAAGAAGGTAGTCCAGCTGTTTAATTGCCTCAGGCCGTAAGTAGTTTAGATACTGCGAGCTCATAATCACTTTTGACTTATAGTGTCTATTTTTTTTCAACAGGTCGCTCACAGACTTATCCCTTAGGCCTGAACCAAGATCGTCAAGAACAAAAACAACCTCAGGAGTTTGATACTTAAACTGTCTCTGGGGCTTCTCTTCTCCCTCCTTTTTCTCCTCTTTACCAGAATAAAGAAACTTCGGCTTCGGTTCTTCTTTCTCGTCTTGAACAATTTCGCCTTCTTCTTGCTCTTCGTCTGGCTTATTGAGCTTGTCTAACTCGTAATCAATCACACTGTATCCGTCCGTTTTCAAATATGTGTATATAGCCATCGGGTTTCCCTTCTTCTTGAAGTGCTTCACCATTTCTTTGTAGATGTGGTCCTTGTGTATCGTGCTTGCTATAATAACAATCCTCGTTTTTTGTCAGTTGTTCGTTTCAGGATTTCGAACACAGCCGTTGTTTTCCCGCTCTGTTTTCTGGCAAGTACGAATATATTGGCATACGGTTCATGAAACAACTTATATCCTTTTGCCAACTTGTCGCCATCTTCGTTTTGCTTGACTGGTCTAACTCGTATATCGTTAATTTTTTCCATCACTCTATATGAACCTTTTTTTGAAAAGCTTCACCAAAAATCAGAAAAAATGCGGGTTGTAGGGTGTCCCTACTTTGTCAAGCCAAAAATTCCAAATAATATTACCTTACTTTGTATGAACACCGTCGGACCAATTAATATTACCTAAGTTGTAGCTAAGATTGGAAATGTTTGCCACATCGCTGTCGGCGAATGTTCCGATAATCCCGATGCAGTCCATATGAAGGATTTTTGTTTTCGTCTCCGCCAAGTCATTCATATAGTGGATAAACTTAACATTCATTCTTGTTCGTGTAAAGTTCATTCTAATGTTTTTGTCAAATGTCTTGCTATCGCCAACAAAATCATTACTTAGAAAAATAATCCGCTGAAATTTATAGTCTGCCATTGTGATGTCCTCTATATTTACATTTATAAACTTTTTATTAATTAATATTTCTGCTCGGACTGCTTGTGATTTCTATTCACGGGTCAGCGATAAAAAATGAAAGTTGTCTTTATTGTATTCAAAAAGGAATAGAAACAAAATTTAAATGCTCTTATAAACCTATGAGTGATTGGTGCGTTAGTTTTGATGAAGCTATACCTTTAATATGTTCAAGTGATGCTTCTTGGTATAAAATACATTTGTATGAATGCTCATTTCTTTGAGCTAGAAGGTGATGGAAGGCAAACACCAATCAATAGTGTTAAAATACCTACATAAGTGTTAGCAACCTCACACGGTAAGTTCTTTTCAGATAGCCTCACGATATAAAGGGTTATAATGGCGATATGATACCCATTTGAAACAGATACTTAATAAGTCTGCTATCAGTCGGTCTGTTTTTTATACAACAACAATTCCAGTTGTCTTCCAATTCGAGCTCTACTTTTTTTTCCTCAGTCTTTAGTTCTACTTCAAGAACACGAGACTTTAATTCGGGAGTTAGTTCGTCATCCATATCCTTAATATGTGGCGATATATGAAGTCGCGTATTATTGGACATTAGGTAAAACGACTGCTCTGATTTCAGAAAGTTGCTTAGATAGATCTTCTATAATATGAGATTATTATTTTGTTTTTCTAAATTAACTACCTTTTCCGATAACTCCTGTGTGGCTTTAATTAACGGGGCGATAAACTCTGAATAACCTATACCATAACCGACATCACCGCTATCAACACATTTAACATCTTCTGGATTAACACTCACACCTTTCAATTCGAATTCTTTTCTTTGCTTTGGACACGGAACCATAATTGTTTCTTTTATAAAACCGCCAAAATCTAGCATATTCCTTTCTGTTAGTATGTCCTCTAATTCTTGTGCTATTAAGCAAGTCCTACATTTTTTAATCATCTATCATACGATAGCAGACTGGATTTAACTTATTAATAAAATCTAAGCCTAAGCATTCCTTTATATCTTCTTTTTTTCTCCTGTCTGAATATTGAATTGGATTAGACAATACCCATAATTGTCCATCGCTTGCTTTCAAAGACACTAAAGCAGTATTTGAACTATTCTCCCATATGAACCCACTCGTTGAAGAATTATTCACTCTAAATCTAAAAGCATAAGAAGTTAATCCTCCGCCTACTCCTCCTGCTGGTGTTGTTCCTCCATTTAATGCTTTATTTGCTCCAGACTGAGACATATAAATCCCCCAATTTTGCAACGGTTACAGAAGTCGCCCATAATATAATAAAATTTAGATACTTTTTAATAATCTCCTGGTGTGATAAAAAAAACTATAATTTCAATATTATTCTATTAATTGCTTTGATTTGTTTTTTTAATAAGTTTTCATATATTCGCGGTTGTAATTGCGATTCTATTCTTTATATCTTTCATAATGGTTAGTCTTCGCACGCCATTCTTTTATATATTCTCGACAATCAGCGCATTTATTAATTTCTTTTTTGTCCTTCATAAATTCATAAATTTGTTTAATAATTCTGCAGTTATTACAGACTTTCATATTTTCAGGCGGTGGTGTTGTTAATAGTCTTTTGACAGAATTGCCCTTTATTCTCCTACAATCCGCGCACGCCCGAACCCGTTGCCCACGTTTTCCAACAAACTCATTTTCTGGTTTGCTGTGGTTGCTGTAAATACACTTAATCAATCAGTTTGGATCAGCAGTATCCCATACAAATATTCCTCTCGCATTCGACCCGCCTGTTTGTCCTTGAATTCCTATTTTCGCTCCATTATTAGTTATGGTCGTTAGCAACCCAGAATATGTAATTCCCGCACTAGCCGTTATCAATCCTTTGTCCATAAAGTTCCGTTTGCGCCGTTCAATGACATTAATAGTTGCTCACCTGAATTCTCCCATATAAAACCCATCGTAGCATCATTAGCAGTTCTAAAACGAAAACTATATGAACTAAAATCATTTCCTGAAACAGTCAAACCATTTGCCAAACTTCTAGTATTTCCACCTCCGCCAGATGCGGCATAAATCCCCCAACTTGTGTTGGTAGTATCCCACAGAAATATTCCTTTTGCGTTTGTTCCATCTGTTGGCCCCTGAATTCCTATTTTCGCCCCACTGGCATTCGTTACTGACGTTAATGTGCCAGTGTATGTAATCCCCGCATTCGCAGTTAGTAAGCCACTCGTTGTCAACGTGGTTGTAGATATACCCGCATTTGCTGTTATTATTCCCGCAGTGCTTTTGTTCATCGCCTCAGACCATGTTATATTGCTTCCTGCTGCTATTCCTGATTTGTAGCTAAAAGCGAGTTTATTGTTTCCTTTTGATATTTGGAAATTTGAACCACCATTACTTGATTTCCAGTTAGCGCCATCCCAATAAGAATCAAAGTTTAAGGATATGTTGTCGTGTGACCAGTTGAGATTTTGAAAAACTGGATAGATGTCCGCCGTTATTGCCTGTATATGCGGCCTTGCAATGTTGTTCGTCGTTCCATACAACTCTAAGCCTCCTGTTGTTCCTATTCCTTTTGTTGTATTGCCTATGATTATCGGTTTGCCTAGTGCTGTTGTTATTTTATCGCTCGTTGTTAATGTTGTTCCTGTTATTGTTGTTCCTGTTATTGTTTCAGCACTTGTTATGTTGTTTAAGTTCATATCTAAGGCACCATAAAAACGCATACCACCAGCATTGTTAAAACGGACGATGTTAGATGAAGCACTTTTATTATCCAAAGTTTTGACATATAAAGACCTGCTCCTTTTACATCAAATGCTACATTCGTGAATACATAACCTCTTTGATTCGCGGTTCCGCTTGTAGCAGTATTTAGAGTAAATAAGAAATATTGATAATCACCTGATGTCTGTGAAAAGAATATATCTCCTCCATTTTGGTTTAATATCCGTGCCCCATTATATGTAATATTTCCACCATTAATGATTTCTTGATTATTAAAACCAGCCGTTTGTGTTAGAGTTAGATATTTTATCACAGTGCTCGTCCCGTTGAAGTTTTAGTTCCTGTTATTGTTTGGTCTCCTGTTAGTTTCACACAATTGTCATCCAGATATTGCCTATTTACCGCTTCATTCGCATTTTGTGGTGCTCCTAGATTAACAATCCTACTACTATTACAATCTAAGCCAGTAGCATCAAACCACGAAACAATCGTCCCGTCAATAATAAAACTTATTTTTTTCGCTTTCAAAGTTGTAATATGTTGCAGTTTTCATATCCAAACTAGCAATTGACCCAATATTACTTGTAGAATCAAAAACGATGAATGTGCCCTTTGTTGTTGAATTTATTGAATTTCCAGTTATTTCAACATCACTGCTATATGTCTTAATTCCTGCTATGGTTTCACATTTTGCCCGTCTTTTGTATCAACATAACTTTTATTTGCTCCATCTGTTGAAGTGGAAGGGTCGGCTAAGTTTGTTATTTGTTGTTATTCAAACTTAATGATGTTCCAGTTGCGGTTATAATTAAAGTATTACCTGAATATAACTCTACATACGAACCAGTTATTTGTATCGGATACCAAGTCGCTGTTGCTGTTTTTTGTGCTGCAATCATTCCTATTTTTGTATCAAAGGCCATTCCAATACCATCAAAAGTAGTAGGATTGGATGAACCACTTACTTCTAAAGTTGATGTAATTTTTTTATTCCCTGCTATGGTTTGGTCTACTGTTAGTTTAACCACCGACGTATCAAGAACTGAAACATCCACACCATCAACAAGATTAACATTTGTTATGCTTGGCTTTTCATATCAAGACCCGCACTCGCATTTATTATACTGCTAAATGTTTTAATTCCTCCTATGGTTTGGTCTCCTGTTAGTTTGACCACCGATCCATCAACTGCAAGAGTGGTGAGATTAATTCCGTTATATGTAGAAGCCCCTGAAATAGCATAACCTCTCATATTTAGTCCTCCCGTCATATTAGCGGGTGCCGTCTAATCTAAGAAAGGGTGGGGTTGTGTTTCTCCATTGTCCTGTGCTATAAATAAGTAGTTGATTATCTGCTGGGAAGCCTGTGGCTATCTATACTTCCAGCTGCTGAAACTTTATCATTATTATCATTATGCTCAAATATTCATTCATCAACATCTTTGGTATTTAGTAAATTAACATTTATAATGGGCTGTGCACTCCCCACTGACCGTCCTTCCTTCATAGCAAAAATGTGCGGTGTTTGCCGCTGACTTTAGTTAGAAAATATTAGTAATACGAACCAGATCATAGTATTAATATAGACTCGGCCCGACAGTTTCACGTCACGTTTAGGCTGAAAGTGAGAGGCTCTTTCCGATGCTGGTCGCCAACGGTTTACTAATCATATTAATAGACCTGATATTCATGATCTGGTAATGGCAGTAGTATGATTTTTGCCACTGCAGTTTAAGTAGTATATATTGCTGTGGACATTCAAGTGGCAAAACATTCAAACTTTGACCTCATCTTCCTCAACTTGATCAATATTTGAGATACGGAAATGCGGGGCAGCGCACACCGTTGGGAAGCTCTTGCAGTGTCCTAAGCTTTCCAATGCTGGCTTCAGATCCGACTCTGTCGTATCACTTAAGATTGATGGAGAACGATGAGATCAAAGTTGGATAGTTTGCCACTTGAATGTCCACAGTAATATTAATAACAACCTTCCGGGCCGCGTCATCACAAGTTCGCATATCCGGTACCAACAAAAGTTGTTGTAAAACACCAGCCAAAGGGAATATTCTAAATGGTTGCACAATATCGACAAAGGTGCCACTGATGACTGAAAATTCACATAACAAAAAAGGAGCCCCCCACTTTCATCTTTTTTTGGCAAGCGTGAAACGGTCTATTAACGTGGCAAAACCATCCAACCTGAAGCTAATTTTTCTCAATAAAGATTTAAGATATAAATGCGCTAAGCACATCATGCAAAAACTGTCGTCCTGAGCTTTGCAACGATGGTTTCAAAATTGTTGTACCGTAACACCTCTTTAACATTGGTGTAAGACTTTTTAAACGCATCAACGCATCACCCTTTGCCATTTGAATGTCGTCAGTAAAACAAGAACAGGCCGGCGCTGGCGCGGGATGAGAAGTTCCCAGTCCTTAAATACAATCAACAATGACTTCCAGTACTTCGTTCTCTTAGCCATATCTGATTGTTACGGCTTGTGTAGTAGCTACTTTGATCTCATCAAGGGCTTTCTAATGAGCTATGCCACAGCTTCTGGAAGCAAGGATGGACTGAGAACGAAGCGCTTGAAGTTACTGCTAATCATACGTAATAACTTTGAGCTTCTCACCTTGCTTCATTCGTTCTTAGATCCGGCGGCCCCCGCTGTTGGAGAATAAGAGTGTCTTCTTGCCCTTTTTCGTCGCTGTGGGCAACGGCGACGCTGTCTTCCCTGCTAGCTCGCGCTCACCCGCCTCGTC
>WBZZ01004970.1:90000-92788 GCA_019918135.1 Paulinella micropora
ACGTTGATTATGTATAAGTATATATAATGGGATATTATGTGGCTAGCCACAAACTTTGACGTGTTTTGCGGGCTCACCGGGCCGGGCCGGCGAGCCCGCAAAACTTTTTTCCATCTATTATCAACCATCCACTGAGGTGAGAATTGATTATGTATATGTATGTTCATAATATATAGCTATATTATCAACCATCTACTGAGGTGACAGTGATTATGTATAAATATATTCATAATGCATAGTTATATTCTTTTCTATCTATTATCAACCATCCACTGAGGTGAGAATTGATTATGTATATGTATATTCATAATATATAGCTACATTCTTTTCCATCTATTATCAACCATCCACTGAGATGAGTTTGATTATGTATAAGTATATTCATAATGCATAGTTATATTCTTTTCTATCTATTATCAACCATCCACTGAGGTGAGCAATGATTATGTATATGTATATTCATAATATATATAGCTACGTTCTTTTCCATCTACTATCAACCATCCACTGAGGTGAGAATTGATTATGTATATGTATATTCATAATGTATAGCTATATTCTTTTTGTCTTTGATTATGCATATGTATATTCATAATTTATCGCTACATTCTTTTCCATCTATTATCAACCATCCACTGAGGTGAGTTTGATTATGTATATGTATGTTCATAATGTATAGTTAAATTCTTTTCCATCTAATATCAACCATCCACTAAGGTGAGATTGATTATGTATATGTATATTCATAATGTATAGCTACATTCTTTTCTATCTATCTATTAGATAGAAAAAAAATATAGCTAGCAAGCAAGGTAAGATAGATAGAGAGAATTGCGTATACATATACATAATCATATACAGAAACATACACACCTAATATAAATGACAGGTAGAGTAAAGAGACATACATACATCCACAGGTAAAGTGGCGAGACATGGCGGGCTTGAGTTGTTTACAATACACATACATAATCATACACATATACACACATAAAAATGAATGACAGGTATGTAAAGAGACATAGATACACATATACAGGTAAAATGGCGCTACATGGCGGGCTTGAGTGGATAGATAGATAGATAGATAGATAGATAGATAGATAGATAGATAGATAGGTTCACAATACACATACAGAATCATACACATATATACATATACATAATAGTAGGTAGATAGACATACATACATCCACAGGTGGCGTGACATGGCGGGCTTGAGTGATTCACATACATAATCATACACATATACATACACATAATCATATACACATACATACATAACAATGAATGACAGGTATGTAAAGAGACATAGATACATCCACAGGTAAAATGGCACGACATGGCGGGCTTGAGTGGATAGATGAGATATCGACTAATGTCAGAAAAAGGGAGCTTCTGATTTCGTCAACCAAGGAAGTCTGTGGGTAAAGTATTAACCCGATGCCCAGCTAAGCCGTGATGTTTGCACGGAAGGGACTGATACAGGCGATACCAAATCTCCCTAGTACCAGGCGGGGCCAGGGCTCGTTCCATAAGCGCCCCTTGCAGAACGAGCTTCCACCTCCATTACAGAGGACCCAGTAAGCAGATGGAGTTTCGAGACTGTTCGACAGTCTAGTATAAACCGACAGAGCACTGTGGGTTTTATTCCGGGCTCAACAAGCGAGAAAGGGCACCCTGAGGGAACAGGATTGTGCTTCCCGTCGCTATTTCGGCATGTGACTTATAGGCGTATGGCTAGGCACACATAAGGCACCCCACCACGGGCCCAGCACACCCACACCATCCCCTAATTCTCTGTCTGTCGACAGATGGCACCCATTTCAAAAACCCAAGCCCAAGGGAGGGTCAGCGACACCTCAAGTGGCCTTGGTTCACTCCGTGGAGTAAGTGATGAGATCAACTGATGAGATATCGACTAATGTCAGAAAAAAGGAGCTTCTGATTTCATCAACCAAGGAAGTCTGTGGGTAAAGTATTAACCCGATGCCCAGCTAAGCCGTGATGTTTGCACGGAAGGGACTGATACAGGCGATACCAAAGCTCCCTAGTACCAGGCGGGGCCAGGGCTCGTTCCATAAGCGCCCCTTGCAGAACGAGCTCCCACCTCCATTACAGAGGACCCAGTAAGCAGATGGAGTTTCGAGACTGTTCGACAGTCTAGTATAAACCGACAGAGCACTGTGGGTTTTATTCAGGGCTCGTTCCATAAGCGCCCCTTGCAGAACGAGCTCCCACCTCCATTACAGAAGATAGATAGATAGATAGATAGATAGATAGATAGATAGATAGATGGATCGATAGATAGATAGGTTCACAATAGACATCCACACATCCACAGGTGAAGTAGCGTGACATGGCGGGCTTGAGTGATTCACATACATAATCATACACATATACATACACATAATCATATACACATACATACATGACAGTGAATGACAGGTATGTAAAGAGACATAGATACATCCACAGGTAAAGTGGCGCGACATGTCGGCTATCTATCTATCTATCTATCTATCTATCTATCTATCTATTTTTTTTTTTTTTTTTTTTATCTATCTATCTATCTATCTATCTATCTATCTATCTAAAAAAAAAAAAAAAAAAAAAAAAAAAAAAAAAAAAAAAAAAAAAAAAAAAAAAAAAAAAAAAAAAAAAAAAAAAAAAAAAAAAAAAAAAAAAAAAAAAATCTATCTATCTATCTATCTATCTATCTATCTATCTATCTATCTATCTATATCTATCTATCTATCTATCTATCTATCTATCTATCTATCTATCT
>WBZZ01004971.1:0-7500 GCA_019918135.1 Paulinella micropora
GGAGAGCATTGGTCTCATGCTCAAGAACAAGAAGAATTTCCATTCTTTTTCGTCAAAGAATCAGGAGGTGGATCAGCTGAAGAATGAAGCCAAGTGGACGCTGACAAAGAAGCCAGTGTTACAATATGTATTTCAAAGAGTGATGGACATGGCCATCATTCTCTCAAGGGCTGAGGCCTTTAAGGCAGTGGCGGAGGTTCTCTTCGACAAAGAGAATCCTACTTGTGCGAAGTTGGTCAAGGAGTTCCAAGGGGATACGGAGCTGTGGGCGTCCATGAAGGTGGACAGTGTGGACACCAGCCCAGAGTTTTGGAATGTCGAGGACGACATGGTGGGTCGAGCAATGCGTTGCGTGCAGAAGACCCTTGTCGATGGATGGAAATACACTGGTCCTAAGCCTCGATCTCCCACTCAAGGAAATCTACAAATTCTGCAGAGTAAGGATCAAGGGGGGCCCTTGGAGCCTAACGATGACGAAGCTTATTGAGGTCAGGGATACCCACGTCGGGATGCTCAGTATTATGGGTCTAATAGTCGTCGTGGCCCGGGCATGGGTCGAGGCGAAAGGCCTGCCTTCAACAAGAAAGCTGGGCGAGCCCTTTGTATGAAGAGGGCTGCAGCTTTATGGCTCAAGACGGGAGCCATGTGCAAGGCTTTATGTGATAAGTGGCATCCGGATCCTTGGGATAACTCGGTTCAGAAGGAGGTTCTGGAGAGGGTACGTCGCGATTACCCTGTGGGTCCCTTCAGACGTCTTCTTGATACGGGTAAATACGGAGAGGAACTTCGTAACCTTCTTCAGCGGGATAAGAAGGCTTATGAGGCCAAGGGATGGATCGATCCTGGGGATAAGCCTTACATGAGGGGTGATTGGGGGAAGTACAACGTATGGAACCCAATCAATTATTATGAGGGGGATGCACCGTTTTCGTTTGGACGGGATGATCCTCTGAAAAGGGGTTCCAACTTGGAGGATGCCTCTTGGGCGTACAAGGGGCAGCGTCGAGCTCTGATGGGCGTCGGGAGCGAGCAAGGTCGATGGATCGGCGTAGCCGTTCGCGATCGCGGGGTCGACGAAGCGAAGGTGGCCGTGACGACCAAGGAGCGGGGGGGCGATCTCGCTATGATCGGGATCGGGGAGGATACGACCGAGAGCGTGGCTCGAGGGAGCGTGCACGGTCACCGCCGCGAGATCGTGCGATAATCAACAAGTTGGGTGAGTTGCCTGTCGGCCACGGAGGCGACGAGGTTGCTCATGACTTGTCATGTGATGATAGGACTCGCGCCAGGATGCAGCGGGTGAGGAACCAACATTAAGTTTGGCCTTGGAGGGCCAGGATAGACAGGATACGAAGGTTGAGGACCTTGATAGTCACAGGGACACGTTGGGTCCAGTGATGAATAGAGGTACGGACCTTGATAGTGTTATTGAGGAAAATGCGCTTAAGGATAAATATTTTGGTGGTTTCGAAGCATTTTCGGCGGACGGGTATGGCCCGGGGAAAGCTGCATTGCCTTTGCTTTTCACTAAAATTTTTATTGAAGATGTACAGGAGGAATGCATTGTAGGAAATGATACAACGGCATCTGTGAATGTGCTTGGCAAAGAGTTCGTTGAACTGTGGGGCGAAGAGCCATGGTTCAGGCACGCGTTTAGGCCGTGTCGAAGTCGTGGACGGGTAAAGGGAGTGGGTGGTATGACGTTGATATCCGGATCAGTCATGCTTACCTTCCTTTTGAGGGACGGACAGTCTTTCTCCCATAAGTTTGGGGTCGTCCCAGCCTTTGCTGGTCGTTTCCTGATGGGGCTGAGGAGCCTGAGGCGGATGCATGCTCGGATCTATACGGATCTGAACGTGGTGCAGTACGGTGGATCCGAGGTGGCTGCACGGTTCGAGGTAGTACCGTATGAACCTTAACGGCGAGGAAGCCGGTGTGCTGGAGTGCTGGAGCACACATTGGGAATGTGAATGTCACGTCAGTCGTGCGCGCCGACTGGGCGAGGACAAAGGTGGTGTCCGTGGAGGGCATGGAGTCCACGGTCGCTCCCCACATTCAAGAGCCGGTCACAGCCTCGTTCTTCCATGTATGCACAATGGAGTCATGGGACTCTGAGGATATGGGGGTGGTCGATGGTTCTGACGACACGAGTCGGGAGACGGAATATGTCATTGCCACAACCTCTGACTGGGCCTATACGAACCCACGCGATATTAGAATCGTGAATTTGGTGTGTAGGGATTCCGCAGAGGATGAGGCGGTATTGACCACGATAGAGGCGAGATTGGAACACCTCTACGCAGCAAGGGAGGAATTGTTGCGGGTTAAGATTGCTGGCATGGAGGATGCTGGTGATCAACACGTCTATATCGACGTGCATTCTTCCACAATGTCACATGTGGTATGGAATGTAACCCAAGATAAGCTGCCGGTCAAGCAGCCTAAACCCATTGTGGAAGCATTCCTGAAGAGTCACTGGGATGATAAACTATTTTTTCCCAAGGGGGTCAAGGCCATAAAGGAGGTCTTGAGGGCCCGGTTGGCCGTGGAAGATTTCACTATAGTTATCCCAGTGGGTACTCGAACGGAAATGTGGTGGCAGGATAATATATATTGAAGATCACCTCATTGATGATCCGATTCCAATACCGCATCGAGGTCATAAGTTGATCTTGGCTTTGCGGTTGGGGACGAAAGAGAAGGCGTTGGCTTATGGAGCTAAGCTAGCACAGCGAGAAATGGCTGAAGTCCGTACGCAAGCCTTTTCTTGATCACAGGCATATATCATCGTACTCATGCGATGCAGTATGCAATCATCATAAATCATATGGCTCAACTTGCTCAATGGAAAGGCAAGGAGGAGACAAGGTATCATAGGACCATGGCGCATGAAGATGAGCGCCCGATACTCATGGAGGATGTGGCACGGTTGTCACGCAAGGCTTCTCCGAAGGAGATCGAAGAAGCAAGGATAGCAGCGGAAAAAGCTATCGCGGAAAAGTATAGTACTTGGGAGGGTACTATGAGAGACGGGATGCTCTCAAGGGCATTTTAGAGGATAACATGGAGGTGTTCGGGCCTCTTGAGGCTGGGTCTGTTCGAGGTTATGAGGCTAACTTCGGGCGGAAGCCTGGTGAAGACGTGGTGGGTCACAAAAGACCGTCACGCATGAGCTATCATGAAGATCGGATGGCTTGAGAGATTACTCAGGAACTGTTGGAAAAGGATATTATTGAAGCACGCCTATCGGAGGTGTCTTCACCGGTACGTATGGCACCCAAACCGGATGGGTCCTGGCGTATATGTATTAACTATTACAGGATCAATAAGATTATGAAGCAGATCGAAACGCCGGCACCGGATCTCAGGAAAGGGATCAATCGGCTTAAGCATGCTAAGGTATATACGACGTTGGATCTTAAGAGTGGTTTTTGAGATCCCTCTTAATGAGTCGTGTCGATAGCTTACAGCATTCATGGGAGGCATGACTACATATGTTTGGAAGGTGTTGCCGATGGGGCTTAAATGCTCACCGGGACTATTCCAACATGCCATGACTAAGATGCTCGGGAAGGAGTATGATGATGAAGGGACGGTAGCCCGTCTTGGAACGACGGAGGATTATGCGTTCTGTTATATAGATGATATAATCATTTATTTAGAAAGCATGGACAAACACGTGGAACACGTGAAGAATGTCTTAAGACGTATCAGTGCCTTTGGATTACGGCTTAATTCAAAGAAGTGCGACTTTGCGCAACGGCAGATACAGTACTTGGGGTATGAGATCTCCGAGGGTCGCTGTGCGATTTCTCAGGAGAAAAGGAATTATGTGGCGTCCATGGCCATGCCACAGACACGAACAGATCTACATTCCTTCATCTCGCTAGCTCAATATTACGGGGAATTATTCCGGGCTTCGCGGAACGGGCGGCGGTGGTGAGGAAATTTCTGAAGCAGGGGGTGGGAAATAGCCGTTGGCCAGAGGAGGTCAATAGGGTCATAATGGAACTCAAGGATGAGATTTCTAAGGACCCAAGACAAGGAGGACGAGTTCTTATGCTGCCTGATTGGAAGGAGCAGTTTGTGCTGGACACGGATGCGTCAGCATACGCTGTGGGAGCAGTGCTTCAGCAGATGGACAGGTCCATTGGGCAACTGCGTTATCAGCCGACAGCTGATACCGGCGGAAAGGGAATATTGTACTAGGCAGCGTGAGGTGCTTGCTATAGTATGGGCATTTCAAAGGTTGCTGGAATACCTTTGGGGTACACCTAACATATTGGTGAGGACGGATCACCACAACCTACAGTGGCTCATGTCAGGAGATCATACGGGTAGGTTGGCAAGGTGGCAACTGGAGTTGGCGGAGTATGACTTCACCATCCAGTACATTAAGGGCAAGAGGAATGTTGTCCCTGATTTCTGCTCTCGTTATGAGAATAAGAATGGAGAAAAGGAAAAGGCTGTGGATGATTTACAGCGTCGGAATACAGTACGGGAGGTGCGGATGGCACAATTTGAATTTCGCACGCCGGGAGCGGTGTTGGCGATTATGGGGCATGGTGTGGATCTCCATGAATGGGAGGGACACGGGCGGAGGATGCCAAGCTGCCAGCAGGGCTTTGGTATCATCCGTTCACTCATAACAATCACCAACGCGATACGCGTAGTGAGGAAGTGGCTGCTGTGGAAGCAGTCGAATTGGCAACACAAGACAAATGTCGGTGTTGTTATTCTCAAGTCGCCAGAGAGGCTTGTGAAGATGTCTTATGGGCGGAAGCCAGAGCCGCCGATAGGACTGAGGAGGAGGAGGTTAAGGATGCACGGAATGGTATCCTTAATGAGACCTTATTGCCGAAAGGCTCAATGTGTCTCAATATGGAGGATGAGGAAAAGGTGAAGGACGAACATCTCTTTCAATTACCGGAGACACATCCGGACAAGGTTCGATTCCAGTTGGAAACTGACACGGCGGTCAGACTGGCGTCGGTGGAGACTTTTCGAACTTTCACAAAGGAAAGTGCGGAATATAAGGGATTACGGGAACATCTTACGAATCCTCAAGCTAGACCGGAGGATAATGAGATACGGAAGTTTAAACGATGTTTGGTATTAAAGGACGGACTCCTTTGGTACATGGGCAAGGATGGAATTTATGCTAATGAGGATCGTTGGTTGTTATGGGTTCCGCAAGAACTTAGAACATCGTTGTTGATCGCGGCACATCATTGCCCGATGCAGAGTCATCCGGGGGTGGAAAGGATGACATGGTTTTTGCGCCGGAGGTTTTGGTGGGATAACCTAGGGGAAAGGGTTAAGCACTTTGTGAAAGGTTGCCCTCATTGTCAGATGGCCAAGCTTCCATATAAGCCGAATATGGGACTCAAAGGTGAGTTCGATATCACCTTGGACATTTTCGATACTTTGCATATCGATCATGTTGGTCCATTCCCGGAAGCGGGAGTAGGAAAATTCAAATATTTGCTAACGGTAATTGATCGAACGTCTAATTACGTCATCACTGTTCCTGTTACGGATGTGACCGCGGAGGTTACAGCAACGGCATTGATTGATCAGGTTTTTGGCCGTATCGGGATTCCGAGAAGGATTATCTCGGATAGAGGTACAAGTTTTGCGAATGAGGTTTCGCAAAGGATTGCCAAGTTCTTTGGGTTTGATTGACAGTATGTGACTGCTTTTAACCCAATGGCCAACGGAAAAATTGAGCGGGTGCATAGGACGCTCAAGGCGGCTTTGAAGACCTATTGCAAAAATAGTCAGCTCAATTGGGTGCACGTTGTGCCTATGTTCACGTTCGCTGTTATCAATTTGGCTTCAGCGTCATTGGCAGGACATGCACGGGGTGTGAGTCCACATCAAGTGGTACACGGGAAAGCATTGAACACACCGACGGAACTGTTGTTTCCACCCGATAAGTGGGAACCATGCGAGCTGTTAGGAGTTCGATTGCGAGCTATTGCTGAAGCTTGTATTTCGATCGAGAAGTGTCGGGAGACGCTGAGAGAGATTCAGCGAGATCAGGAGTTGGGCAAGTACTCTCATGTAGAGTACAAGGAAGGGCATACGGTCTTGTTGTATGTTCCGACTGTTCCGAAGGGGATATCGGCCAAGTTTTACAATAAGTGGCATGGGCCATTTAAGATTGTAAAACAGACGGGTGCTTATAATTATAAGATTGCGCCTACGGGGGCACGAGGACGGGAACAGATTGTGCATGTACGGCGTTTGGCCAAGTTTAGCCCTCATTTGCTAGAGGATGAGAATAAGGAGCAAGCGTTGCGGCGCATTGCACCGGCGTTCAGACAGCCGCCATCGTTACTTACGCGAAAGGAGCGTGACGAGGCGCTGCGGAAGCAGCAAGAGGAACGCAAAGAGGACGCGAAGCATGCAGATCCTGATGATAGTGCATAAACGGAGGCCAAGGATAGTAAGGATGCTAACCTTGGACCGGTAGAAGCGGCACAGGACCGTAAGGGTACGGTATGGAGGAAGCCGTGGGTGGCCGGGGAGGATGTGGCTAAGATCGAATGGCAGGCGGATAAGTTCTATCTGTGTCGACCGCATGAGGACAAGGATTTCGATCATTTCTTTTTAATGCAAGTTACGTATGTACAGCCCAAAGCACGGATACAAGCTGCATTACGGTTGGCACCGACAATGCAGTTTTGGAGGAGTAAGAGTGAGGTTGAACTCACGAGGGATCGGATCTTTGCGCCAGTGTTCCGAGACGGGGAAGGGTTGGAACAGTGGGATGCGTCAATAGAGAAAGACGACGAGGATTTTACACCGTGGACGGTACAGTTGATGCCGCCGGTGGTTTTGGATATGCCGTTTGATCTAACGGAGGAACGGAGGATTCCGCTTCGTATGTGGGACGAAGTTCAGAGTGCGGGCATATCATTTTTGTTGATAGGTGCACCGAAGTGTGACAAGGAAATTGCGGCGAAGAAGAGACTGCCAAAACAGGCACCGCCGGTGGTGGAAGAATATAAGGGTCGTGGAAGACCACGAAAGCGAGCCAAAACGTGACATTATAAGAATATTAACGGAGTCTGATGTTGCTTACGGATCATCAGCTACTTTTTCATTTTCAACGAAAGGGAGGATCAAGCGATGGCATTTAGATTCGATGCCAGCGAAAGGAAGAGCTGGAGCTCGGGGGCACGAGTTCTCACGGGTGAGACTCGCACTGGACGTGGACTAATTATTTTCTTTTTATTTATTCGACAGCCGGAATGCCTTATGTTATGTATTGGTCGGTCGAGGGCGCCTTCGAATGAGAAATCAATCTTCGGCGTGGGGGTCGACCGCTTACGGCGGCTTGCCCCCAAGGGGGAAAAGGAATTGTCGGCCGGCCCGCACAATACATAGTGGGATTAAGTGTCGTCCGGCTTGTCGTTACTTGGCTCTTATGCTTGGTCTGCCCCTCTACTGTTGAGTGACGACTAAGTGTCAGAATAGCTGTTCCGGTTACAA
>WBZZ01004971.1:32500-35000 GCA_019918135.1 Paulinella micropora
TTTGCTTACATAAATACATACATACATATCTGATACAACAGCAGTTCTCTCAGCAGGTTTTATCATACATACATACATATACATACATACATACATACATACATACTTACACACTTACATACATACATATATACATACATACATCTGACAAGGGATGGAGAGTGTTGAAGTAGTAGTACACTTTTCATGCAACACTATACACTTTCCATTGTTTTTTCGGGATACTATAATACATACATAAATAAGAGTGCTTTAGGAGGGAAGGTATGCGTGTATACATGGGTGGGTGGGTGGGGTTTTGAAAGGGAGAAGGAAGGGATGGAGGGAGGAAAGGGGAGGGATGGAGGGAGGAAAGGGGAGGGAGGGGGGAGGTGGGGGGGGGGGGGGGAGGATTTACTCTCTTCGTCAACCACCAGAAAGTTGCACTTGCCATCTGGAAACCGGTGTCCCTTCACAAAAGAAAATCGAGTAATAAATACACATATTACGTGCATAGGTTTATACACAAGATAAGATAACATGACATGACATAACATAACATAACATAACATAATATAACATACTTATGGTATGTGTGTGTATTTACCACATGGAAAGAGATTATATATATAGTATATATATATATAGAGAGAGAGACCGTGCCTGCAAGAAGGAACCCGGTGACTGTGTCCTGAAACACGCAAATAACGTAAAAGCATACATACGTGCATAGGTTTATATACGCGCATAGGTTTATACACAAGATAACATGACATATCATGACATAACATAGCATAACATAACATACCATAACATAACATAACATAACATAACATACCATAACATAACATGACGTGACGTGACGTGACGAGACGTGACGAGACGTGACATGACATGACACGATATGACATGACATAACATAACAGAACATAACAGAACAGAACATACCATAACATACCATGACATAACTTGACATAACATACATCCATGCATACATACGCACATACTTAAATGGCTTTAATTACATGATTCATAACATTACGTTACGTTACATGATATTACATTATATTGCATCACATGATATTACATCACATCACAAATCACATCACATCACACCACATGACATGACATCACATCACATCACATCACATTACATTACACTTACATTACATTACATTACATTACCTTCCCTTCCCTTACCTTACATTACATTAGATTTACATAAGATTACATTTTACATCAGGTTAAATTAGATTACATTAGATTACATTAGATGACATTACATTACATTACATTACATCACATTACGTTACATGATATTACATTACATTACATTAGATTACATTACATTACATTACGTTACATTACGTTACATTACGTCACATTTCCATTTCATTCCATTTCATTCCATTTCATTCCATTTCATTCCATTTCATTCCAAATTTCATTCCATTTCATTCCATTTCATTCCATTTCATTCCAGTTCATTCCATTTCCATTCCAATTAGCCATTAAATTGCATCACATTACATTACATTACATTACATCATACATTACATTACTACATTACATTACATTACATTACATTACTCATTGCATTACATTACATTACATTACATTACATTACATTACTGTACATTACAGTACACTATTGTCTGCGTGTCTGCGTTTGTGTCTATATGTGTCTAAGATTCTAGTCTATGTGTATTTTGTGTGTATTCATGTTACCTCGTCTCCAATTACGGCAATTAGTGAGCTCTTGGATTTTTCGTCGCCCATATTATTGTCTGAACGGAAACAAAAAGACAAGAGTGCGAAATGATATGTAAAAGCTCCAATAGGTTTCTTATAGTTTAATACTTAATACGGGTATCTCTATTAAGCTTTCGCGTTCTGCATAACTATGCGATCAAAAGGAGAAGAGAAAGCAGAAAAAGAGGATCACTGCTCTTCGACCGCAAAAATTATTTGTACTGACTGCTTTGTTAGCCGGTGCCTCTATCGATACCCAGAGCTTTTCTCGCAGGCCCAAAACCCACAAAACTTCAACAAGATGCAACATTTGCATGCGTAAGAGGGGAACATTGCTTGCGCATCCATCCAGACGACATTTGACGAGAAGATAAATGACAATGAAGGAAAGAAAAAAGCGGATGTTTTGAGGTTTGAACTTTTGGCAATCCGTTCAAGACAGGTTGGCATCGGAGCGTCTGACTATCGACATTTGTGTTTTTTGGTTTCGAGTAACATCTCTTTAGTTTATTTATTTTACAACTGCCTTCATCGGTGCTTAGCCTTCTCGTATTTGATGGATCGACCACTCCTTCCCTTAGCGAGTTCTTGGTTTGAATGTCGTACGTCAGCGCGATGTGTGTCCTGAATATTTTGTCCACGAGTCATTTATGACTTTAACTATGGAAATAGCTCGCACAGTGAATAGGATTCCCAATAACCTTTGCGAAAACTATACTCGATTTCTTATAAGTATATTTCACAATCTTGGTAATATCCAGTGAGCTAG
>WBZZ01004971.1:67500-72500 GCA_019918135.1 Paulinella micropora
AGTGAATTTTTTTTTTTTTTTCTTCTTCTTTTCTCGCGCTGTGTAAGGTCAAGTGAAAATATTCCGCCAGGGAATATTTCGGCCAGTGATTTTTCACCGCAGAATACGTTGTTTTTGCGCAAAACTTTGGTTGGCCGGAATTCTTCCCCAGTCTTTTCACCGCAAGATACGTTTTTTTTTTTTTTTTGCTAAAATTTGAGGTGGCGGAAATTCTTGACTTTTTTCCTTGTACGTTAGGCTATCTATCTATCTATCTGTCTGTCTGTCTATCTATCTATCTATCTATCTATCTTGGACCTGCCACCTTCGACCAATCGAATGCGGGGCTCGCGGCATGGTATCGTTCTCTGTTCATCGATGTTTCCGCGCCTTGGGTTTTTCCCATCCCCAATCCAAATCCCTTTGCTTCAAGCTATCGTCCTGCGTAGCTCGTTGCTCTTTTGCGATTTATCGCTCCTGTGCAGTCAAAAATTGGACTAATCTTCCTCTAGTCCGTATCGGTGACTGCATTCCGTCAAAGCCGTCCAGTGTTGCATAGCCCGGGCAAGGTCCCTTCGGGGGTTTAGGCCTTATACAATGTCATCATTGTAGCTTGCGCAAGCTTACGGTGCTCAAAACACTTGGACTAACGGCTTCCTTTTCTTTTCCTTCTTCCTTATCCTCCCCACTCTCCATTCCTAGATTGCCTTTTTCTTCAACGTCCTCCTCTTCTTTTTTCCAGAACACAGTCTACCCGTGCTTCCCATCCCGGACACACGCACAGTACACAAATTGCTGTTTGATGTGAAACTGCGTTCCTTTGCAAGGACTACATTCCTTTTGCGACATCTCATCCATATGTGACCCCGTCGCGGCGATAAAGCGCGGCAAACCTTTCTCCTTTTTCTTCTTGGGCTGACAACCCTGGCTTACACAAAGAGGCTTGCTTCTCCTACGTTAAGCCGTAAGTTACAAAAACTACATGCGAAAACTTACCGACGCACCGCTATTCCCTCCGGAGTGGCCGCCGTCACCCTCCGAGTGCGTGCTCTGCACCGCCTGAACCCCTTGGAGAAGATTTTGCTCATGTTCACCCTTACGAAGATCTCTCGGGCCTCCTCGAAAAGAAGAGTCCAAAAGCGCACGTCCATCCGGACTACAAGTCGCAACCCGGCATTATCAACCTGGATTCCACCCACTGTGTTGACGCCGAGACATACTCCCATTTCGTCCATCGGACAAGAAGTGCCCCGAAAGAACCAACCGAAAGAAGAAAACGCCTCATCAACACCAAGCGAATGGAAAGGCATTGAAGAAGAACTCCAATCCGCACTCCCTCTCATCCTCCCCTCCTCTCTCATCAAACGCTTGTCGTGTGACGAAGCAGTAGCGAAATTTGAAAGATATCTCTACGACTTCATATCACAACGGGTACCTCAAACAAAAACACAAGAACAAACTCATGAGCGCAAAAACCGCCACGTAACCCGGCTCCAAACAGAACTCACGCAAAACCGACAACAAAAACTGATCCAAAAGAGACATCTGCGAGATCTCAAAAGGGCAGGTTCAATTCCAGCTGCTGTTGCAAAAAGCCTGCAAAAAACTTGGCGAGTATTATTGAAAACCGGTAACCGCCTCCGCCGTCGTCGCAAGGAATAACCTCCGCTCAACGACAAGCTAATACACGCTTCCGATCTGACCCTCATACGTTTGCCAAAAATCTGTTTCATCCCCCCTCAACCCAAACCACTTGCTCCCTATCCAAAGAAGACTGCGATTCCTAGTTTCCCAACCTATACAAAGACGCTAATCGTGAACAAACCTACGTGCCCTTCCCTGAGATGATTCGCCCACCTCTACCAACTGTCCCCTTTGACCTCAAACCACCGTCCTTCTTGGAAACCAAAAGATCTGTGCTTGCTAAGCGTAATGGTGCAGCCCCTGGCAGAGATGGTATTAGCTACCTAGTTTACAAGAGACTTCCCACCGCTTTATTTTTCTTACACAAACTGAGTGTCAAGTGTTGGACAACTGATGTTGCTAACTGCTGGGCCCACGCTGCTATCTCCCTTGCTATCTCCCTCCTTCATAAAGACGGCGATCCACTTCAGGCCTCAAACTATCGTCCGATTGCTCTGACAAACTGCTCGGGTAAGGTATTTTTCTCTCTGTGGTCAAAACGACTGGAGAGTTTTTTACTGGATAACAAATACTTTGACAGAGCGAAACAAAAAAATTTCCTCAGTAACGTTGCAGGATGCCCCGAACATATTGCTGCAACAAAGGCTACCATTAGAAATGCAAAAGATCACTATCGCCAACTGGTCATAGCATGGATTGACCTAAAAAACGCTTTTGGAAGCGTTAATCACAACTTGATCCAGTTTGCTCTCTGGTGGTACCACGTGCCCCCTATGTTTGCACGCATAATCTTCTTATATTACGAACTCTTGGTAGCCACAATCGAAGGGAAAGAATGTTCGTCAGAACCCTTTGTTTTTGCTGTGGGCGTCTTTCAAGGATGCTGCATCTCTCCTCTCCTTTTCAATATAGTTTTCAATTTACTACTTGACCTCGTATCATCCTTGACCAAAAACAACGGATACCACTTCAAACACAAAAACTCAACGGATGAAATAATCGTGCACGAAGCTGCCTATGCTGACGACCTCAAACTACACAGCCGATCTACGAAACACTGTCAATCGTCCATCAACATGATACACAAATTTCTGACATGGACCAGAACAATGGCCGCGAAACCGCCCAAATGCAAAAGCCTTGCTTTCAAATATTGGACTAAAGCCGATGACCGCAAGGGTCTCAAACGATTAATGCCGATATCGTTCCCACCTTTCGACCCCGCCCTTACTATTACTGGCAAACCAATTGACTTCATCGCTGACAAGCCTTTCAAAGACCTCGGATGGATTGTCTACCATGACCTCAGCGAAAACGAACAACGAGCAGAAATCCAAAAGAAGTTCATTCTATCTATGACCTCTGCTTATCTTTCGCCAAAACCCTTGAAAAAATTGCTACCCGCTTCCTCAAAAAATGGGCCAATATCTACAAAAGAGCTCTGGTCTCTTGCCTTTACCGCCCACGCTCGAAATTCGGTCTACAGCTCCAGTCCATCGTCTCTTTTTACCAGCGACTTCAAATCAACCGTGCTCAAATGCTGAAGTACTGCCCAGATAAACACCTCTCGTCCATCTATGCGATGAACCTGACGAAACACGAAACGTTTCGAACTATCTGGAAACCAGAGCCTGTGCTCGAAAAGCTTGAGGCACAAGTTGATTTTGAATTCAAACATCGAGGCCAATCCGATAATCTCGGACTTGGCCATGGTCGCTACCCAAAAGAACATTCCATCACAGACCGCAAAGACAGGATTTTAGAATTAGCTGCTGAGACAATACTTGAGACAACCACAGTGCATGATATGGACAAAGCCATGCAAGGGTGCTTTCTTCGTTTTGAAGACGCATGCCCCTTTGACCTCTCCTGGACTCGCCTCATCGGAACCCGTAATCCCCGTTTAATCTCTTGGGTCATCAACGCAAGCACAAACTCGGTTATTATCCCCGACCTTAGACGTCTGTGGGGAATCATTCCCAACAACAAGTGTGCTCTCTGTTCTGGTCAAGCACATTTATGTCACATCCTCTCCGGTTGCCATGTTGCCCTCAAACAAGGCCGTTATACCTGGCGTCACGACTCTGTGCTCTGCACTATTGAAGCTCCCCTTCAAAAACACATCGAGAGCCATAACAAACGCTCCCCTATAGACCAAAATGAATCAAAGTCTATGTTTGTGAAAGAGGGCGAGCAGAAGCCTAAGGGGCAGTCATTTCATCGTCCATCTCTGCTCGACACCGCAAACGATTGGCAGCTCCAAACCCAATACACCGGTTCTGAGCAAGCCTTCCTGTCCACATCTGTGTCACTGACCTCCGCCCCGATATTGTTGTCTGGTCATTGTCTACCAAGAAGTGTATACTGATCGAACTCACGTGCCCGGTCGAGGAAAACATCCTTGACGCACGAGCCTACAAGACCAGCCGATACAATGGGCTCTAATCTCAAATCGAGGACAACGGATGGACCTGCCACCTTCGACCAATCGAATGCGGGGCTCGCGGCACGGTATCGTTCTCTGTTCATCGATGTTTCCGCGCCTTGGGTTTTTCCCATCCCCAATCCAAATCCCTTTGCTTCAAGCTATCGTCCTGTGTAGCTCGTTGCTCTTTTGCGATTTATCGCTCCTGTGCAGTCAAAAATTGGACTAATCTTCCTCTAGTCCGTATCGGTGACTGCATTCCGTCATAGCCGTCCAGTGTTGCATAGCCCGGGCAAGGTCCCTTCGGGGGTTTAGGCCTTATACTGTCATCATTGTAGCTTGCGCAAGCTTACGGTGCTCAAAACACTTGGACTAACGGCTTCCTTTTCTTTCTCTTCTTCCTTATCCTCCCCACTCTCCATTCCTAGATTGCCTTTTTCTTCAACGTCCTCCTCTTCTTTTTTCCAGAACACAGTCTACCCGTGCTTCCCATCCCAGACACATGCACAGTACACAAATTACTGTTTGATGTGAAACTGCGTTCCTTTGCAAGGACTACATTCCTTTTGCGACATCTCATCTATCTATCTATCTATCTACCTACCTATCTATCTATCTATCTATCTACGTTAGGCTGCTTTTTTGGCCTCTGCATCCCCTGGAAGTTCCTCACTCTATCTATCTATCTGTCTATCTATCTATCTATCTATCTATCTGTCTATCTATCTATCTATCTATCTATCTATCTATCTATCTATCTACGTTAGGCTGCATTTTTGGCCTCTGCATCCAATGGAAGTTCCTCACTCTATCTATCTATCTGTCTATCTATCTGTCTATCTATCTGTCTATCTATCTATCTATCTATCTATCTATCTATCTATGTTAGGCTGCATTTTTGGCCTCTGCGTCCCCTGGAAGTTCCTCACTCTATCTATCTATCTGTCTATCT
>WBZZ01004971.1:77500-80000 GCA_019918135.1 Paulinella micropora
ATATCGACTAATGTCAGAAAAAAGGAGCTTCTGATTTCGTCAACCAGGAAGTCTGTGGGTAAAGTATTAACCCGATGCCCAGCTAAGCCGTGATGTTTGCACGGAAGGGACTGATACAGGCAATACCAAATCTCCCTAGTACCAGGCGGGGCCAGGGCTCGTTCCATAAGCGCCCCTTGCAGAACGAGCTCCCACCTCCATTACAGAGGGCCCAGTAAGCAGATGGAGTTTCGAGACTGTTCGACAGTCTAGTATAAACCGACAGAGCACTGTGGGTTTTATTCCGGGCTCAACAAGCGAGAAAGGGCACCCTGAGGGAGGGAACAGGATTGTGCTTCCCGTCGCTATTTCGGCATGTGACTTATGGGCGTATGGCTAGGCACACATAAGGCACCCCACCACGGGCCCAGCACACCCACACCATCCCCTAATTCTCTGTCTGTCGACAGATGGCACCCATTTCAAAAAACCAAGCCCAAGGGAGGGTCAGTGACATCTCAAGTGGCCTTGGTTCACTCGTGGAGTAAGTGATGAGATCTATCTATCTATCTCTCTCTCTCTCTCTATCTATCTATCTATCTATCTCCCCTACCACAGCACCTGCAGCTAACGGTCTATCTATCTATCTATCTATCTATCTATCTATCTATCTATCTATCTATCTATCTGTTTGTCTGTATGTCTGTCTATCTGTCGGTCTATCTATCTATCTATCTATCTATCCATCCATCCATCCATCCATCCATCTGTCCATCTATCTATCTAGTATTTGTTGTATGTTTGCGCTGTTTGTGTAGCTAACATTCTGCAGTACAGCCCTTCTGACAAGCTGAAGGAGCTTGGCCAAACCACTGATACAGGTCACTGCCTCACTGCTGCCTATTTCCCTCACTACTGCCAAGATGTCCCTCCAACTGCCTCACTACTGCCAAAATGTCCCTCCAACTCACTCACTACTGCCAATACGTCCCTCCAACTACCTCACTACTGCCAAAATGTCCCTCCAACTCACTCACTACTGCCAATACGTCCCTCCAACTGCCTCACTATTGCCAAAATGTCCCTTCAACTGTCTCACTACTGCCAAAATGTCCCATCAACTGCCTCACTATTGCCAAAATGTCCCTTCAACTGTCTCACTACTGCCAAAATGTCCCATCAACTGCCTCACTACTGCCAAAATGTCCCTCCAACTCACTACTGCCAATAAGTCCCTCCAACTGCCTCACTACTGCTGCAAATGTCCCTCCAACTGCCTCACCACTGCCAAAATGTCCCTCCCACTGCCTCACCACTGCCAATATGTCCATTCAACTGCCCCACTACTGCCAAAATGTCCCTTCAACTGCCTCACTACTGCTGCAAATGTCCCTCCAACTGCCTCACCACTGCCAATATGTCCATTCAACTGCCGCACTGCTGCTAAAATGTCCCTTCAACTGCCTCACTACTGCCAAAATGTCCCTCCAACTGACTCACTACCAATGTGTCACTTCAACTGACTCACTGCTGCCAATATGTCCATTCTACTGCCCCATTACGCCAAGATGTCCCTTCAACTGCCTCACTACTGCCAAAATGTCCCTCCAACTCACTCACTACTGCCAATACGTCCCTCCAACTGCCTCACTATTGCCAAAATGTCCCTTCAACTGCCTCACTACTGCCAAAATGTCCCATCAACTGCCTCACTACTGCCAAAATGTCCCTCCAACTGCCTCACTACTGCCAAAATGTCCCTCCAACTCACTACTGCCAATACGTCCCTCCAACTGCCTCACTACTGCCAAAATGTCCCTTCAACTGCCTCACTACTGCCAAAATGTCCCTTCAACTGCCTCACCACTGCCAAAATATCCCTTCAACTGCCTCACTGCCATAATGTCTCTTCAACTGCCTCACTACTGCCAAAATATCCCTTCAACTGCCTCACTACTGCCATAATGTCTCTTCATCTGCCTCACTACTGCCAAAATGTCTCAACTGCCTCACTACTGCCAAAATGTCTCTTCAACTGCCTCACTACTTCCAAAATGTCTCTTCAACTACCTCACTACTGCCAAAATCCTTCAACTGCCTCACTACTGCTGCAAATGTCCCTCCAACTGCCTCACCACTGCCAAAATATCACTTCAACTGCCTCACTACTGCCATAATGTCTCTTCAACTGCCACTACTGCCAAAATGTCTCTTCAACTGCCTCACTACTGCCAACATGTCCCTCCAACTGCCTCACTACTGCAAAAACGTCCCTCATTGCTTCCAAAATGTTCCTTCAACTGCCTCACCACTGCCAATACGTCCCTTCAACTGTCTATTGTACCTACCACCCCTCTCTCTCTCTCTCTCTCTCTCTCTCTCTCTCTCTCTCTCCATCTCCCTCCCTTTCTCCCTCCCTCCATCTCCCTCCCTCACACCCTCCCTCCCTCCCTCCCTCCCTCCTCCCTTCCTCTCTCTCTCTCTCTCTCTCTCTCTCTCTCTCCCTCTCTCTCCCTCCTTC
>WBZZ01004971.1:97500-137500 GCA_019918135.1 Paulinella micropora
CAGTTGAGATCGATTTCCCCTCCATTCTCTTTCAGCCTATCTGTTTTTCCAGCGGAAAGTGATTAGAACAGCCATGGCAGTAGATTGAGTCAATTATCAGAGTCACACTGTAACTTCCCGTGGTATCCACAGTATACTACATCGTTGTTTCGCTATTACTACTGGGTACATTCAAGTATCAAACTCAGCCATCGAATTTTAGTTAAGGGTCAGATTTCAGATCAGCGGTCAGATTTCGAATTAGTGGTCAGAATTCAAATTAGTTCAATTTAACTGCTATATACGTCCGCAAAATCTATATCATTTTTGCGAAATGTTACCGTCAAATTAAACTAATTTGAATTCTGGCCGCTAATCTACAATCTGACCGTTAATCTGAAATCTGACCCTTAAATCAAATTTGATAGCTGAGTTTGACACTTGAATGTACACAGTAATATTAATAGTTTTTATGATACTGTAGGAACTTGATTCACCCTTGGAAGTGATTTTTGATAATATTATTCAGAATGCTACACTTGAACTCTATATATTATTAATATAACTTGACGTTGGATAGGTAACTTCGCCTACTGTTTAAGCCGTAACTATGATTGATTTATATGTGCCGGGTAACATTTTACCAAATCATAATTAGTAGTAACGGTAATGGGTAATCCAAGTCAACTGTGCACGTTACGCTTTTACCATTGTGCATCGGACCATATCATTGAGCGTCAGTTACTGCTAGTCACGCACTTAGACTAGTTAGCTCTTTTGCAGTTCAGTTCTGCGTTTATGTCTTCGGATTAAAGTGGCTGTGAGCAACCTGGCTTTTAACGAAGTCTCCCGGCAAACCGCAAGTGAAAGATAGGGTAAGCTCCGTGAGTGACCGGTTTATACCTAATCATCGGTCATGAGCCGTTGGGATAGTGGTTCACCACAGCAATACACGAACTGGAAACAGTTCTTATCTCACGCACCCGTCTATGACGGTGTCACAGAACATCTTCAAGGATTTTACAATCAGCTAGAGGAATATGCTTACGGTATTAGTACAATTCATCTCGGGGACATGGTTAAAGACGCATTTCTCGATGAGGTAGCTGCTAAGAGGAAATACAGATGGGATTTAAGTCGTATTCATTGAGAGCAGCAGAGGAAGCAGATGAACCAAGAGAACCGACAGAAGAAGATTCGCCAGACTTGAGTGAAGAAAGTGAGGAAGAAGACAAAGAGAAAGACGCATCATCCTCATCAACATCATCACGCACAAGACGATCAGACCCAAAGAAGAAAACACTAGAGAAGCCGAAAGACTATGCGAAATGGAGTAATGAGCAGAAGGTAGCTTGGGAGGAAAAAGCGAAGAGAAGAGCGAGACGAGCACAAACGAGAGCAGTGAAAAGCATACACAGTGTGAACACACACGAAGAGAGCATACAAGAGGGAGCAAAAATATTTGCAGCGATGTAAATTATTTCAGCTACTCATCACCACTGCATTTTCTAACTATAAGGTTGTCGCATATCTCAGAAGCCGTAATACTCAAGATCCGTTCGATAAAGTCTGCATTGTCAAAAAACAATACGGACAAATTTCGGGAGCAGCAAGATATTTGGAGGAAAAGAAATTCAGAGAGAGAGCTCTTAGAAAGAACGAAGACGTAGACGCCTGGCTCACCAGGTACCTACTGAAGAAAGAATGGCTTGAAAAGCTAAGAGGAGAGAAGTTCGAAGAAGACGAATCAACAACCCACGCACCCAGCCTATGGTGCTAAATACTTTGCTGATCACTATCGCATGGCACCAGCCATACGACCCAAGCACAACGACATAGTTGAGGCAGCTAGAGAGGTTTACGTGCTTTGGGAGGCAACCAACAGACAGAAGAAGTATGAGAAAGGGACGAGTAGTAGTAAATTTAAAGCAGATGGAGAATGAGCAGCTTTATTGCTAGCAGGAGAGGAAGAAGAGGAGGGAAGGAAGAGTGGAAAGAGCAAGTACAAACAAAAAGGTGAGTACGGGGGCAAGCATGATGGGGTAGTGACAGAACGGAAGGAATGGTGGCTCACTACAGTTTGTTATAACTGCAGCGAGACTGGACACACTAAACGCTTTTGCCCTAAGCTTGCTAAGTCTAACAGCTCTCGTCGCACCCATAAACCCCACAACACCGCCCCTCCCAAGAGAGAAACCCAAAGCAAAGGTAGTAAGTTTCGTAAGAAAAAGGATGAAGAGGTGACTCTGATAAGAGGTGAAAAGGGTGAGGAAAGCGAAGGAGGAGAGGGGGGGAACAACAACACAGAATAAGACGACAGTTCAGAGGAGGAGGACTATGAACTGATTGTCATGGAGGCAGAGGAAGAACAAGAAGAGGGCAACACAGCCCAAAGAGGAGAGGAAACGGAAGGGGAGGATAGTGAAACAGGGGAGCAAAAAGAGAACGACACTGAACAACCCGAAAGAGTCCGTGAGGGGGGGGGGGGGGGGGGTTAGCAGCTCCCAGACTCGCTACTCGCTCGGAGGCATTCCCCCATCCAACCCCTCACCATCCACTCTCACTAGTGATCAACGCCTCAACCCTTCGTCAACAACCCCTCCCAACCGACCCCCTCCACAGCACGAGAGTCTCGTGCGAGAAACTTCCTCGCAACCCTCTAAAAAAGAGAAACCGACGAAACCGAAACCGACACCGCAATCTGTCCTTCAAACGAAAGAGACAAACAAACACAAGACACCACAAACAATCACCCCCACCAAACAGACACCCAATCCCAAACGAAACACAATCCAATGTGTAGGGAAGAACTCAAAGGGGAAGCGGTGTGGTGTGAAATATAGAGAAAGTGGGAGCATAGGTAAGGCAGGCAGTGTGAGCAAGAGGTTGCAGTATGCTAGTCTGTGTGGTTATCACTACAAGGAGGATCCACAATTTCCAGATGTTGATCTGGAACAACCCCCATCATGCCGCCCACCCCCCACCAATGAGTACCCTAGTGAAGAGATGATGAAAAGATTGAAGAGAGAGAGGGAGAGCAAGGGGGCGAGAGCACAGCAACTTTCGCAAAAAGACTCGGCAATACCCAGACAAAAGGACAAGGTAATTCCCGCTCAAAAACCCGAGTCAGTCATCAAACCGGAAAACCTGCGAGAAAAAAAATTCATGGCTGACTGTGTTGATATGCCAGATTTTCAAGCGCAGGCCGGGGAGGTTAAGGCAGAAATAGAAACTACAAGAACAGTGTCTGTGCGACAGGGGAAAAGAGCTGAAGGCAAGGCATGGCCCCCGTCGCAACCCTCAAAAGGTCCGTCCCCGGTAAATAGATTGGACGAGGATAGACAGGAGACACAAACAAAACCCACTCCACAGCACAACTTGCACAACTCCACGCGTCAACAAAGCACAACTACGGAAGGGAGCAGTAAAAAGAGGGGACACAGTGGCAAAGTGATTAGCTTTGAGGATGTAAAGAAGCTAGCTGAGTCATTGCATACGTGCATCATGGATAAGGAGACAGGTGATGTTGTGAAGGTGAAAAGAGAGAATGGAGTGAGGGTAGCTGAGAAAGACAACCTACGGACACACGTGTTTTGGGCGATAAATGACGTGTTTTTGTCGCATGCTGCGGGTACTACACCCATAGCAAGAGAGTCAGTGAGAGAAGCACGTTTGAAAGCAGCATCAGAAGAGTCAGTGAAGAAAGAGAGCGATTTGGGATTGTCAAATGAGACACAGTAAAGGACACCCGAGACCCCAAAAGACAGAATTACAGCGTTTGTTGTTTGTGAGTCGAATGGATTGAAAGACCTAACTGTGAAAGATGGGTTATGTTACGAACCGAACGGCAAGTACAGTGAGTTCTACACAGAAATGTTATCCGTGATGGATTATGGTATGCTTGACCTAGCATGCAACCACAAAAATGCTTTTGCAGAGCAGTTAGTGGAGACAGAGCGTCAGAAGAAGACGATGAAGACCCCGGAAACACAGAGGACTCTATAGATTCTGAACAGATGAGAATAGAAAGATAACTTCCAATTTCGTACAGAGATTACAAAGAGGCGAGGGAAGAATACGATTGGATGCACGAGGATCGATATAACGAAGAGAGAGCTGAGAACGAAGAGAAGGAAAGAAAGGAAAGAGAGGCGAGCAAGAAAGAGAAAGAGAAAGAAAAGGAGAACATGGAAGATATCGAGCATAACCTATGGTAGCAGAAGGAAAGGCAAAAAGCAAGAAAGAGAAGATGATAGTGCAAGACAGTGGATCGTCACGAGACATAGCTTGCACGACAGCTATATTGAGCAACCTCTCTGATATTGCCCCAGTCAGTCTGATCACTGGAAACGGAGAAAGCATAGTGAACCAGAAGGGAGAAGCGAGATTGACACGTGTAGATGGGACATGTACAGGAAAACCCGTGGTGGTAAAGAAAGAAATGTTGTACCAAGGGTGCCTGTGAACATAGTTTCAAGCGGCAGCATGGATCACTTTTACCACAGATCTGTTATTCACCAGAACGGACAGTTGCTTATTCTAAAGCACCCCATAAGAGTGAAAGAGAGTGACGTGATTGTCAGGGGGAGAATGACACCGGCAATGCTATACCGGTGGGACACGGAATATGACGAACCTCTTGACATTAACAACCGATTTGAGCCCAAGATCAAGGTAAAGAAATCAAAGGCGGGGTAAATGGGGAGGGAATCCCCAAGGAGAGAGAAAATAAGAAAGAAGTAGCTAAAGTTTGCAAGAATAGAGAGAGTAAGGGATGTGTGTTATATGCTATGTATCCAGATAAGAGTGCAAATAAGAAGCCTGTAGACATCTACGTCATGCATCAGTGCAGCGGGCATAAGGCTATAAAGAAGACCTATGCATTAGGCAAGGCACTGGGCCGTAAAGTTGTAGGCAATGAAGATTTAGTTAGATATTGTGAAGCTTGTATGATGGGTAAGGCTAAAGAATTGCCCAGATTTAAGAAGAATAGGATTAGGAGAGCTAGTTATGCGAGTGAGATTTTGCACGTAGATACAGCCGGACCATGGGCAGTAATGTCCATCAATGGCAAGTACTACAAGTTTTGTGTAACAGACGATTATTCAGGTTATATCTTAGACTTTTACTTAAGACACAAGAACGAGTTTGTAGAGTGTCTTAAGCAGGCAGTAGCGTGGTTTGAACGACAGACCGGTAGGAAGGTCAAACTTGTCACGTGTGACAACGAATTCGTTGCCCCCGTGGAAGTAATCGAATGGTGGAAACAATTGCAATTTATTTGGAAAATTTCAGCACCAGGAGACAAAGACGAAAATCCGATAGCTGAAAAAGTTAATGACATAACAGCAGGGCCAGCTAGGGCTATGCGATATGAAGCTAACCTTCCGCTTAAGTTTTGGGCAGAGATGGAACACACCGCTACCACACTACACAACATATTGCCAGCTACAACCGGACCACGTCAAGGGATTTCACCTTTCGAGCAGTGTTTGGTTACAAACCGGCCATTTGGCAACTGAAACTAATAGGATGTATGGGAGTAATGTATGTCGGAAAGCAAGTTGGCAAAGGAAACTATAGGGGAAAACGTGTAATGCTCTTGGGATACGATGTTTTCAAAGAGCTTTACAGGATTTGGGATGGCCGCAAGGTCATATCGAACGTACGCAACGTGCGTTTCAACCCCCATATAGTTGGAAAAGATGCACACCCACCCAGAGGAGTACAATGGGACGATGAATCTGAGGGGGAGAGTAGCAATGCAGAACAGCTTGAGCAAGCGGAGACAGAACCGGAACAGAAAGTTCAGGGGGAGTCAGAAGAGCATGAGGAAAAACAAGGAGTTGAGGACGACACTGGTCCAGATTCCGGTCTTCCCATTGACTCTAACGAAAGCCAAGTTGTTGATCAGGACGACGGGGTAACACCCATCGAATCGCTTAGTGCGCAGGACCCTTCAGCTAGTCACCCAAGCCGGAGATATATATATGTAGTCACCCAAGCCGGAGATATATAGGGAAGGAGAAGCGCCAAACAAGGTCCTCACATGGGAGCAAAGCGACAAAATCACGACAGCTAACATAGTGAGAGGGAAACGAGAAAGAAAGGAACGGACGACAGCAAAGCCGGACTCACAACCAGTCACAACTAACAAGATAGTCGGACAACACCTCATTAGAAAATATCAAGGTAGTTGTACCCGCGGTAGCTTTTGGTGAAATATGGGCGAAGGAAGAGTATGGAGACAGTTGGCAAGAAGCTAAACGAACCGGTAAAGTTTTGAAACCATGCGAGAAAGGTGATAGACTTAAAGTTCGCAAACAGCCCAAGCCAAGTCACTTTGTATCTTTTGATGACGGACTAGTTGAAAAGATGTTAGACAGTGAAATCAAAAAGTATAAAGTAGACCAATCCATCCACCCGGTGAACTAGAAGACGCCAAGTCGTCTGAGAAAAGCATACTAGGAGAGGATAGTAGTGAAGTTTTACTCTACCTCACACTACGTGTGCCAAAAGAGATAGTCGACGGAGGGCTAACAGCTAAGGAGTTGAAAGAAGGCATGGATAAAGAGATAGATGCTCTTAAGTCTTTTAACACCTATACCTGGGTAAGCCCCAAGGAAGCAAAAGAGAAGGGAGTGTCGAAGATAGTAAGATTGACATGGGTACATAAAGTCAAGCTTGATGATAAAGGACGAAAGTTTGTCAAGTCACTATTAGCTTTGAGAGGAGATATGCTAGAACCAGGAGTCGGCTATAATCCAGATCAGCTATTTGTACCTTGTGCCGCTGATCGATCACTACTTTTCTTAGCTAAGATAGCTGCTTGGCATGGTCACAAGTTGTATGGTATAGATTTCAAAAATGCTTACTTGAATGCCAGAATGAATGATCCTGTTTACGCGTACGCCCCAGATGGTTTAGACATGGAAGGTCATGATGGCATGATATTCAGGATAGATGGAGCTCTGTATGGTGCCCCACAGGCAGGCAGACGTTGGTATGAAATCTTGGCCCCAAAGTTAGAAGAGTTAGGATTTCGATTCCTAGACGCAGATCTATGTATGTTCGTTGAGAAAGACAAACCCATAAGAGACGCAATAATTAGCATATTTCATGTAGATGATCTAATCTTTTCGGCGCCTAACGAACGTACGTATGATAAGTTTGCAAGCCAATTAGAAAAGTTCTATCCCCTAAAACGATTAGGTGTAGCCAAAGAGTTTAAGGGTATAGAAATAGAACAGGAAGGAGGTTGCATTTTACTACATCAGACGAGATATCAGAAACAGATCTTGAAAGACGTGGGATATGCAGACGCACGCCCGCTAAGCACGCCTAGCGCAGAACAGGAGCCAGAACCTATGTCGGAATCTAGTGCACTTAGGAAGCATTCCATTCCTAGCTTAGTTGGAAAGTTACTATTTTTGACTAAGATGACTAGACCAGATGCAGACCAAGCTTTGAATGCAGCTAGCGTTATGCAGACTGTTGACGTCGGAGTGACGTATGCAATGTTGGGACGATTTTGTCGGTACTTAGTGAATTCATTTCGCGGTATTGCATTTAGGCAGATATAGTGACTTATGCAATGTTGGGCCGAAATCATCGCAAGAAGCAAGAACATATCGCGGAATTACTCTATGGCCTGATGCGGCACATGAAGTGTGCAAAAAGACAGGAAAGTCTGGTACAGGGTATATAGTTCTATGGGGACCCAATTGCATGGTTATCGAAACGACAATCACGGATTGCATTAAGCTCGAATGATGCGGAAATCTTCGCAGCAGTAGAATGTATTTGTGAAGGGTTAGCAGTTAGACATATAGCAGAGGAATTAGGAGTAGCACAGAAAAGCCCATTAGAATTATTTGAGGACAACGCACAAACTATTTTAGCGGCAGAGAGAGGAATGTCAGGGTCACGAACTAAACATCTACCACTTGAACTACATTTCATGCATCACGCACAACGTGATAAACAAGTAAGGTTTGTAAAAGTAGGAACTAAGAAACAGATAGCAGATGTATTAACTAAACATGTACCTAAGGACCAATTTGAGTACTTGGTTAGTAAATTCATGATCACAATCTTAAACCATAAACCTTCTCAACGGAAAATCCGCAAATTTCCGCTGAGTTCACTCATGATGTTCTTTTGTGTGAGTGTGAGTCTTTTCTTTTCAGGCGATGTCTCTATATAGGTGTCCATTCGGGAGGAGACGATTGATTCCGTCGATTTGAATTCGAGCGCAGTTGAAGCGCGTGACCTCAAGTCACCATCGGTCAACGCGGCAAGGGCGGAAAGGAGGAGGAGGACGAGGCAGTCAGCTCAATTGTCGAATCGCGAACGGGCATACTACAGTTATTAACGTTTATCGTGGGCTGGTTATAGTAATTAGTTGTAATCGTAATTTACACGCGAAGAAGCAGCCTTACAGGATTGCTATTATTTTGGTGGACGTAATCATTACTCTAATTTGTAAGTTCGTGTCACGTCGTTATCGTACGAGCATTTTACATCAGTTTAATTGATCTACTTGATCACGATGCTTTTCAGCAAGGAATTGGTGATTCATATTGATTACTACGATTTACGACTTTCTACCTTTTGCGTCGCGTTACTATAGGACGTATTGCCACGGTATTAAGCTCAACAGGTCTAACGGGATAATGTGAAGTCACATCACAGGACAATTGACTTTGAATCAAGGGGGAGCGTTGGACGGGTAACTTCGAGTACTGTTTAAGCCGCCGTAACTATGATTGATTTATATGTGCGGTAACATTTTACTAAGTCATAATTAGTAGTAACGGTAATGGGTAATCCAAGTCAATTGTGCACGTTACGCTTTTACCATTGTGCACCGGACCATATCATTGAGCGTCAGTTACTGCTAGTCACGCACTTAGACTAGTTAGCCGTTTTGCAGTTCAGTTCTGCGTTTATGTCTTCGGATAAGTGGCTGTGAGCAACCTGGCTTTTAACGAAGTCTCCCGGCAAACCGCAAGTGAAAGGTAGGATAAGGTCCGTGAGTGACCGCTTTATACCTAATCATCGCTTCAGATGAATTCTTATTACATTTCCGGTTTAGAAGAATACTTCCGGTTATAATTTCATGAAGTTACCGTGCCAGAGTTGGATGATATAATCTGATATGGAGGGGAGCGCGGCGTTGATGCTTCAAGACCCTATAGATAGGACCTACTACTAATATTGATAAGTCCAAAATACTGAAGTTAACCGGACGGTTTACCGGAGTGCCGGGTGATGGTGTTAGACCTATTAATATAATAATTAATCTGATAGTCAGTATGGGCCGGCATATGTAATGTGTCGTTAGAGCCATTACGTATGTCCGGCCTAGTATATAATCGGGCCGTCCCCTGGCCCTTTTCTCAATAAAGTACACAGCAAGTATACGGCAGAATATTAAGTTAGTCTCACAGGTTATAGAGACTTGTAGCGTGAACGTTAGGTCTAGTAGACTTTATTCACTTATTACGTACTATCGGGGCGTGCGGAAGGCTGCCACAGAAAATACAAACAGGTGTACGTGCGGAAGGCCGTCACCAAATATTCAAATCTGGTGTGTGTGCGGAAGGCTACCACCAGTCTGGTGTGTGTGCGGAAGGCTACCACCAGTTACACTAAGTGGACTGTGCGGAAGGCTGCCACCTAGTCGCTAGTATAACTAACCATTTCCTAACTCCATCTCGCTTCTCTACCTACAGAGAAAGCAACATTGGTAGTCGAGCCTCCCTCCTACCTTCCGCCCTTGGTACGCCCGAACAATATGGCGTATCAAGGTTCTGACTTAGTAATAATGAGGCTAGACCCTCCAAAGTTCAATCATGGAAAAGAATGGGAGTTGTAATAATGAGGCTAGACCCTCCAAATTCAATCATGGAAAAGAATGGGAGTTGTTTGAGTACACCTTTACATCAGTTATAGGTGTCACACCCAGAAATCCTTTCCATAATTCCGGGCTTTGAGACTCATCCCTTAGCCAAACCTATACAACTACCTGCACGACCTGAATCTCTTTCAGATGCACCCTTCAAATCACCTACAAAGGAAGAGGCAGACGAAGAAGACGAAGAGGAGACAGCAGTAAAGGTAGAGGAGAAAGACAAGGAAAAGAAAGAAGAGGTCAAGAAACTGCAAGTGCAAGAACTGCCTCTGCCCGCCACTGCTATACCTACGGACCAAAAATCCAAAATACCAGTGTGTAAACCGTCGCCGCTATTTGCATTACAATTGGGAGCCAGATATTACATTGAGAGAGAAAGAAGCTAAGCTAAACAGATTGCTCTATGCTTTCCTACTCCAATCATGCGCTCACGATAGGAAGGTGATGACTATAATGAGGCAGGGGGATACGGATGGTGTAAAGTGTTTCCTCGCCCTCAAAACACATTATGGAGGTCTTGACCTCATAATGTTTGAAGAGGACCAGGAAAAGCTATACCATTCGTACCCTAAGAAGGTTAGTGAGTAGCTGGCTAGCTGACTATCTCACGACTATCAAAACACAGGAGAAGACGATGGGAATGATAACAGAGATGATGAAGACAGGCATGATCATGAAGAAATTAAAACACCTACCTGTCTATCAAGCCTACTATCGTAACACTTGGTGTCCTCTCTTACCTACTCAAAGGCCCAAGCTGCCTGAATTTATCAAGGTAGTAGAGCAGCTAGCTCAGAGCCACGTATCAGAAACTAGAATGCGTAAACTCTATGGATCTGGTAGCTCTAAGAGCGACCCTATCACTATCAACACAGTAGCAGGAATAGCTCAGGGCAAGAAAAAGAGCAAGCCATCACAGGCATATGATGAGGGGGGAGGACAGTATTTGTTGGAACTGTCTGTCCCCTGACCATAAGATTGCTTTCTGCCTAGTCAGGTGTCAACTCAAGGACTGTCCCAAGGACGGACACGTCCCTTGAAATGCCCCATAAGAAAGAGAACTAGGGTTTCTGAGAAGTTGCGTGGGAAGGAGAAGAGAGAGGATAGTCAGAGTGAGAAGACAGACAGACACAAGAAAAAGGAAGAAGAAGGAGCAAAGGAGAAGAAGAAGGAAGGCAGCAGAGGAGAGAGACGAAAGCTGAAAGCAGCAGACTTCATTAAAAAGAAGAAAATGATAAGCTTAAACGCTGAATCATCTGACTCCTCTAACTCACCCTCTCACTCTGAAGGTGAAAAAGAAGATGAACCCCCAACTAACCAGTCTTCCTTCTGAGTCTGAAGAAGAATCAGAAGTGGATGGTGAGTTGGGGATTCACCACATGGCCATTATGATGATGGGGAGAGAGAGAGAAGATGATAGTGGTATGTATGTCGAAGAAGACAACCCCCCTTCAACCAACACCCCCATGCCACTTTTATCTCACACATCTGAGCCACCTGGCGCAAGAAGTAGAGGGGGAGGAGGTGTTGAGGGTAGTGTGCGTAGAGGAGAGCAGAAAGGACATGCATCATCTACACAAAACGACTCCACACACACTCGCCCCACTATTCCACCCCTTCACGAGAATAAGTTTTTGACCACCCTTGATATGGCTGGCGACCCAACTCCTCTAAACCAAATCATACCTTTGGAAGGGAATTGGGCCCTCAGACGCACAAGGGTAACTACTATAGGTACCACTATAGGACACTTATCTTTTTATATAAAATAAGGCTATTTTCATATAAATTAGTCTTACTATTAATTTCAATAAAAATATACATAATTTTAACCAAATTCAATACAAGCATTCTTAATCAATAAATAGTCCATATATGAATTTCTCTCAAACTCTAAAAAAAGATAACTCATCTATCTTTTGCCAAATCAACACGAAGAGACATCAAAACCCGTCTCTTAGTTTTTACTGCTGTCCTGAACTTAGTTATCTTTTTTTGAAAAATGAAAGTCCTCTCCTGTTGCGAGTTTGATTAATTTCCATTTAAATATAATAAAAAATATATTATATATAATATAAAATGGGTAGACATCCAACATATACTGCGGAGGAGGCAAGGGCAAAACACGCTGAACGTATGAGAGAGTATCAAAGAAGAAATAAGGAGAAAGCACTTATGAGAGCAAAAGAGTATTATCAAAAAAACAAGGCAGACATACTGAGAAAATCAAAAGAGAAAAGAGAAAAAACCAAGGCTGACCTTATTAGACTCCAGAATATTTCGGTGAAAATTGAGACCTGAAAAAAAAATTGAATTTCATATTAAAGATAAGATAATATTTTATATATATATATATTTTTATATATAAAATAAAAATATTTTTTGGAAAAAATATATTCCAATAAATATATGGCGAACACCATCGACTATGGCGGACACACATGGAACTTGGACAAGTTGGCGGAAGCAAAAATAACATATCAGATAAGGCAAAACAAATTATATGTTAAAAAGCCGAACGGAACTAGGTTTTATGACATAACAACGACAAGGGGAGCACTATCTGACCCTGAAAGGTTTTATTCTGAACCTGAGCGAAAACAAAGGGAAAGAAAATATGTTGAACCACAAGTAATTGAGTTCAATGGTTATAAACTAATAAGGATTGACACTGAACACAAACTACCTGTGGGGCAATCGGTATATACTATTAAATTAAGTAAATCAATGTCTAAAAAAGTGAAAAAGTTTCCATTAGAGGGTATTATTGGTATGATAGGATCCATAATTGAAGACTTTAAAACACTTTACAAAGACAATGACTTAATACAAATACGTATTAGCGCTATTCCTTCAACTTGGAATGTACAAAACCAAAAATTAATAAAAGTAAAAGATTTCAATTTAGAAGATATACTGACTAGATTAGAATCTATACTGCAATCAAACGACGAAAACTATATGGACGAAGAAGGAGCAACTATGGAACTTATTGATTTCAATTTTGTGGGTGTAAGGATGCCAGAAGGAGGAGCAAGATTGAAAGCAATAACAGAAACAGACATGTATAAAAAGAAAGGTGTAATACGAATAAACAATGACGACAACATATGTTTGGCAAGGGCAATCGTTGTAGCGAAAGCAAAGATTGAGGAACACACAAAATACGAGCAAATCAGAAAAGGACGCAGAATCCAAGACGAACTGGCAAACAAACTGCACGAGGAGGCTGGTGTCATGAAAGATTTATGTGGGCTTTCTGAAATTAGTGAGTTTGCTAAGCACATTGACTACAACATTGTTATTGTTGAATATCCAGACAAAATAGTTTATAAGACTGAGATGAAGGACAAAAGGAACATATACATACTAAAAACAATGAACCATTACGACACCATAACAAGCATGAAAGCATTCTTATCAAAACGAAACTTTTGCGAGAAATGTATGAGGGGGTACGAACATAATCACGCATGTGAATTCAAATGTAATATATGTCAAACTGAAGGATGTAAAGGATATGACAATATTTCAAAATGGAAAATGTGCAATGAGTGTAATAGAAAGTTTCCGAATGATGAATGTTTCAATAATCATAAACAAAATAAGTTATGCGACACAAAGAAAAAATGTATCACTTGTGCTAAGACTTACAAAGGAGAACACAAATGTGGATATGAAAAATGTAGGAACTGCAAAGAACTACAACCTCTATCACACCAATGTGAGTTAAAGAAAAAAGTGATACATGAACCATCAACTAAATATGTATTCTTTGATTTTGAAGCAAATCAAGAGACAGGAACACATATTATCAATCATTCTGAAAGTCAATATTTCGATGACAGCACACCAATCATACATAAAAACATTGAACAATTCTGTGAGTGGTCATTGGGTGTAAAACATAAGGGTTATACATTCATAGCACATAATGCACGGGGATATGATTGTCAATTTGTATTGAAATGGTTGATTGAAAAAGGAATAACTCCATTTGTGATATATGAAGGTGGTAAAATAATGATGATGTCTATTGGTAATGGGAAAGAACAGATTAGATTTATAGATAGTTTATCATTTCTAACTATGCCTCTATCTGACTTTCCTGACACATTTGGACTTACTGAATTGAAAAAAGGATACTTTCCTCACTTCTTTAATAAAACAGACAATCAAACATACATAGGCAAAATACCAGACATGGACGATTACGGATATAACTCATTCTCAAAGAATAAAAGAGATGATTTCCTGAAATGGTATGAGGAGCAAAAAGACAAAGTTTTTGATTTCAATAAAGAAATGATTGAATATTGTCATAGTGATGTAGATATACTAAGGAGGGGGTGTATTGAGTTTAGGAAGCAATTTATGGAGTTCGGAATTGATCCATTTCAATACACAACTATCGCCTCTACATGTATGGCACTATTCAAAGCAAACTACATGCCTGAGGACAGCATAGCAGTTATACCGACAAACAGAACAGACAAAGCAAAAACAAGTCGTATGTGTGTGGAGTGGTTAGCATACAGAGAAAAAAAGGACAATGCTAAAATTCAACATGGTCTAAATGGTAAAGAAAAAATACTAAACTTACCCAAAGGTGTGAAAGCCTACTTAGACGGATATGACGAAAAGACAAAAACGGCATATGAGTTCCATGGTTGTTATTGGCACGGGTGTCCTGAGTGTTTCAATGGAAATGAACTAAACAGAGAAAGGTCTGTGAATAAAACATTTGGACAACTATACAAAGAAACTAAACTACGCGAAACTTTAATCAAGCAACATCCGGAAGTTAGTCAATTAATAACAATATGGGGGTGTCAATGGAACAGGATACGAACAAAGGAAGAATTCAAAGGAGAAATAGAAGAGACATTAATTGAGCAAGAAGCAATCAATCCACGACATGCTATGTTTGGTGGAAGGACGAATGCTCTATCTCTATACTGGAAATCTATGAGTGAATATCAGTATGCAAAGTATATAGATGTGTGCTCTCTCTATCCGACTGTCATGTACTATGACCCCTATCCTGTGAAACATCACCAAACAATAAGAGGAAAAGAGGCACATGATATGTTGAATAATAAAACAGCATTTGGTGTAGCAAAAATAAAAATACTTCCGCCTAGAGGACTAATTCATCCTGTTCTACCATGTCAAGATAGAGGAAAGATGATGTATTATCTATGTAATAAATGTGGAAAGGAAGGATTACAGGACAAATGCCAACACACAGACGAAGAGAGAACACTTACAGGCACATGGGCGACACCACTTATTTACAAAGCCATACAAAAAGGCTACAGACTTATTAAAACTTATGAATTATGGCATTGGAATGAACAGACAACAGAACTATTCAAAGAATACATTAAGACCTTTCTAAGAGTGAAACAGGAATCAAGTGGCTATCCATCAAATGTCATTACAGAAGAAGACAAAGACAATTACATTAAGGACTATGAAGAAAAAATGAAAATCAAATTGGACAAAAGCAAGATTGAAAAGAATGAAGGAAGAAGGGCTGTAGCGAAACTATGTCTTAACTCACTATGGGGAAAATTTGGACAACAAAACAACAAGACACAAACAAAAATCATAAGGAGTGAAGCCGAACTATTCAAAATACTAAATGACAAGAAGATAAATGAAGTATCTATCAATATGATAAACAAAGAATGCCTAGAACTATCTTACAACCTACACCCTGAAAAAGTATCTGACCCCTACAATACAAATATCTGTGTAGCACTATTTACAACAGCACATGCGCAAATGAGATTGTATGATATGATGGACAGATTAGGTAATAGAGTGTTATATCACGACACAGACAGCGTAATTTATTCCGTAGATGAGAAAGAAGGACAGACAACAATACCGACTGGTGATTTATTGGGACAATGGACAGACGAATTGATAGACAAAAAGACGAAGGTAAGCAGAAAGATAACCACATTTATTGGAGCAGGACCTAAATCATACGGCTACATACTAAATGATGGAACAACCAAAATGAAATTAAAAGGATTTTCAATGAATTACGAGACTTGTAAAAAATTGAACTTGGTTAATATGTTTAGTATCATAAGCAATGGATTGAAAGTACAAGACACTGAACTATCTAAAAAGGCATATGAAGAATTAGAAGACCTACTAGAAACAAAAGGAGAAAAGTGTATAGCAAAGAATGTAGCAGAGGCTGGAAATGTAATCATACACACCAACAGCAAAATAACAAGAAACAAAAAGACAAAAACAATTACGTCAGAGCATTTACAAAAGATATTTTCATTTACTTACACTAAAAGAGTAATTCAACCTCTACAAGAAAACCAGATCACGACATTACCATATGGATACTAAGCAAAAAAAAAAGAAAAAAAGGAATTTACAAAAAAGAGAAAAAAAGAAAAAAAAATGCATCTGGTAAAGAGTGGTTTGTTAAGAGTAAGCAGTGGGAGTTGAACCGACGACAACGACGGACAACACCACCAACATACTCATTACACCACCCATCACCATACCACGAGAAGGAGCATTAAAAACACTTTTTTTTGTCGGTGCTTGCTTTGGTTTCGGTTTTCTCCTCAGTCAAAGCGCAATGTTATCACATGTTTTTTATCAGAGAATGCGAGAACAAAAAATCATACTTTTCGTTTTCGCACTTTTGGCCTACTTTGTAGCAGCTCACCTTGACGAGATGAGTGATTACGTTGATGATGAGGCTAAAGATGACTATCAAAATGAAATTTCAAGCGATGATGATGTTGAAAGAGAAGAAAATAATTGGTTTGAATATTATTCAGACAAAAGAAAGAACAAAATTATTTCCGTCAAAATAGCCTTGGAGACAAAGAAAAAAAACTTGTCAAAAAAGATAAGACAAATTAAACTTGAACTTGACGAGGTAGAACGAAGACTCGAAGCTGTCGAACAAAGAGACAATGAAATACAAGAGGAAAGAAAGCAATTAGAAAATGCAAGGAAAGTTAAAAGGCAGAGAATTAGAAAGGAAAAAGAGACCAAAAAAGAAATAGCATTTTTTGAAAGATGGTTAGAAAAAAATAAATTTCCAATGTCCCGTCAAGAGGAAAATTACGCAAGAAATTTGATTGGTGGTGGAAAAACATTTGAGGAAGTTATTGTAAAGTATAAATTGTATATTGAAGGAGTAAGGTAGAGTTGTGTGATTTGTGCTGTCTGCCTACCTGCTCACTTCTCATCAATGAACATGACACACATTTCACAACAACATAAAAGCACACTTGTTATTTGACTATTTTTTCAAAAAGAATTTTAAAAGAATTATTTATTTTTACAAAATTATCAAAAAACAACGGCTTCAAGGCACTGCCCACACATGTTTTTTTGTGCTTTTTGGTGTGGGGCAGGAACCATGCCGCCTAAGAAGAAGTCTCCTTCCAAGCCGACTGCTGAGGAGCCCGATGAGGTTCCATCTGAAGTTCCTGCTGAAGTTCCTTCAACCCCAGACGCCAAGCATCCATTGCACGAAGACCCTGTGCTTCAAACTGAGGTTGAACGAAAAGAAAAAAATATCAGTCCTTTTGAGAAATTGGGTGTAAAGTTGAAGGAGAATGAGCCAGAAAAGTATTGGGAAGAGAAACAAGTTTGGGTTAAGTTTTCCGACAAGTACGATGAGCCAGACCAAGTGGCTGAGAAGAAAAAACCTGATTTCAAAGAAGCAGTTTTGATGGGGGGCCCCGGGAAAGCAGATCCCAATAGTTATGTTGCTCTTGGAAGCGACGGTGTGATAAGGGTCTTTATATCATGGTCTGCTTTGAAGGGTTATTATATCAAAAAGAAAGGGGTTCCTTTCTACACAAAGGTGACTATAAGTCAAGAATGACTTTCATTTTTCTTTCGCGTGTTCCAGTGCGGACATTTGATTGGTCTATTTCCTCTCTTTTAAGTAAATGCTTTGTTTGCTTATCTTTAGTTAGTTGATTCAGTTCTTTATTAATATCTGTCTCTTCCGGATCGTCGGTAGTGTCAGTCTTTAATAAATGTCGTGGAGGTACAACATCATCATTCGTTAATACAATCCGGTATCCCTTACGGGCTTTGACAGTGTAGATTTGCTTGCTCCATGTCTTTCCTCCCTTTTCTAAAATGTGTTTCTTGTTCAACTTTCTAACTCTGTCTCCTTCTTTGAAACCAAATAAATATTTATCAACATATCTATGTTGTTGGCTAATATCATATCCTTTAAATACATCAATTGGCGCCGCCTTAATCGCTGAATGTTCTTTCTTGTTATAATAATAAACAACATCTTCAATATAACTTATCCAATCAAAATTACGATTAAAAGCCCATAATACATGTAATCTTTCTCTAAGTGTTCTAACAAATCTATCAACAATACCTAACGAATTATGATCACCTACTTCAACCATAAATTGTTCAATTCCATTATTTCTCATCCACTCACCAACTGCACCTTTAAACTCACCGCCATTGTCTGATATGTATGCTTTTGGCTTTGGTAATTTCTTGAGTGCATCTAAAACTGTGGTAGAAAATTTATTCTTTATAGGTATTGCGTGAGCATAGCGACTATGAATATCAATCCAAATAAGGGCAAAATTATAATTTTTATTTTTTGTAGCAACCTTACTCATATCCATTAAATCAATATTGACCATATCCAATACTTTGTCCGCCCATATTGTTGTTCCTCTAGTCCTCGGTTTAGTCTGACGAAATAATTCTTGGGCAGTTTTGGTCTTTTCTTCCTCTGTTGGATCGCCTCGCGGAGTATCTTCTAGTTGTGTATCCTTATCCTGTGCATTAATATTGCTAGTGGTGTGTTTGTGGTCCATGATATTTTAGAATTGCGCTTTACTGCCCGAATGGCGTAATCACTCTACGAGATGGTCGTGCTACGCACTCTCTCTTATTCTAAAACATCGTTTTTTATTTTAATTTTTATTTAATCGCATACGATGTTTTGTGATGACGAAGTCAGAACAAAATATCATTAGAATTTCAAAAATATCTTATCTGCTTCCTTACTTTTTTCTTTACTTTTTAGTGTATTGTTATATACATTAACTGATATTTTTTCGCTTCGTTTTTTACCGCCTCGTTGTTTTACGCCTGTTGGTTCATTATCTTCGCTTTCTTCACTTTCACTTTCTTCTTCTTCTTCGCTGTCATTCTCTGGCTTCTTTGGTTGTGGTGATTTCTTTGTGTTTTTCTTCTTGGGCTTTTTGGCATTCTTTTTTATCTTTCTAAGCATATGATTTGCAATAACCTCAGACATATCAATTTCGCTATCGCTTTCGCTTGATTCATCTTCAATCTCAGGATTTTTAAGTATCTCTTTCGCAACACTAACTTCAGCATCAGTCTCAATAAGTTCTTCCACTGATGCTTCTTTTAATTCTCCTTTTTTACGAAGCCTTTCACGAGCCCATTCGTCCTTTCGCCGTTCAGCATTTTCTCTATTTGCTTGAACTGCTTTCTTCCAGTTTTCCTTTGATGCTTCCTTTGAAGGCATTGATTACAGATGATTGATACTACACTAGATAGTTATATTTTTTGTTAGTATAATTTAACAAAAAAAAAATTAAAATATTTAATTATATAATCTATGTCGCAATATAAATCACTCTTGGGCTTGTCAGAAATCGCCGTTGATAGTCTAGACATAAAAAACTTAGACCTTACCAACACAAACATAGTGGGCTTATACACAGATAGGGTGCCAGAAGATGCTGACCCCGTAAATCTTTATTACACCGACTGACGATTTGATGCGAGGTTGGCTTTAAAATCAACGACGGACTTAAAAGAAGGCACTAATCTATACTATACTGATGGTAGGTTTGATGCGCGACTAACTACTAAATCAACCACTAACCTAGCCGAAGGCACCAATTTATATTATACTAATGCTAGGTTTGACACTCAATTAGCAACAAAGAGCACAACCAACTTAACCGAAGGAACTAACTTATACTACACCACAGCAAGGGCTAATACAGATTTTGACACAAGGATAGCAACTAAATCAATAGATGCTTTAAGTGATGTAATCATAACAGGCACACCCGCCGATAACCAACTACTCATTTATAGCACAGGTCAATGGCGAAATGTTGCTTCACCTTTTCTTAGATTGGATGGCCTCACTATGATGTTTGGAGATTTGAATATGGGAAGTTTTAATGTAGTAAATGTCGGTAATGTTGATGGTATTGATGTTTCGGCTCTTGATAGTTCCGCTGTTAAACTAACAGGCGACCAAACAATAACTGGGAATAAAACATTTACTACTTATGTGGGTGTTAAAGACTCAAATCCATCAAACACTGGCAAGTTATTCTTTAATTACAACAATAATATGGGCTCTATTTATTCGTCGGATGCGGGTGGAGCCACGGGCTATCCACTAACTATTGTCGGTTCTTCTATACTTTTTGCTCCAACAACAGGTGGTGGAATGACATTGACAAATAATGTTTTAAATTTTAACAGCACGACAGCAATCAGCGGACTGCCCGCGCCATTCTACGACGGCGATGCTTCAACGAAAGCATACACCGACACCAAACTAGCAAAGGACGGCACAACGGCTATGACTGGCAGTTTAAATATGGGAGGATTTTCAATAACAAATGTAAATTTGGTTGATGGTATTGATGTTTCGGCTCTTGATACCGCAGTCGTCAAACTAACAGGAGACCAAACCATAGCAGGAACCAAAACATTCAGCAACATAATAAATGCTAGTGCGGGGATTGATATGAAAAGCCAAAGCATAACAAATGTAAATCTTGTTGATGGTGTTGATGTTTCTACTCTTGACACGTCTGTCGTTAAACTAACAGGAGACCAATCCATAGCAGGGAATAAAAAATTTACTTCAACAATAGAAGTAAGGGGTGCTACTGCTCCAACCGCTTTTGATGGTATCGGTATTGCCTTTGATACAGCGACAAATATTGGAATGATTGCCGCACAAAAAATAGCAACTGCGAGTTATTATCCGATACAAATAACTGGTTCGTATGTTGAGTTATATTCAGGTAATACTTTAATTATAACCGCAACTGGCACTACACTATCTTTGAATAACAACAAAATAACAAACTTAGCCACACCATCAGCAACAACGGACGGAGCAAACAAAAGTTATGTTGATACAAAAGACGGGCAAAATGTGAAACTAACAGGAAACCAAACCATAGCAGGAATTAAGACATTTAGCAGTGCCCTTGAAATAACAGGAAATTCAACGAATGCGACAACAAAAGGAACATTCGTGGTTTTTAACTCCACAGCCAATATAGGAACTATCGGATGCCTTGATATGGGCACTGGTGTAAATTATAACTTTGAAATAAATGCCAAAAAAATAAGTTTCATTATTGATGGAGCAATAGTCGGTTGGGTAAATGCTTCGGGGCTAGATTGTAATAGTAGCAAAATAGCCAACCTTGGAACTCCGACATTATCAACAGACGGAGCGACAAAAGGATATGCGGACACATTGGACGGACAAAATGTGAAACTAACAGGCGACCAAACAATAACAGGAATTAAAATATTTAATGGAAGTAGAAATGATGTAAGGGCACTGAATTTGTTAAGCCAAGCCGATTTCAATAATGTTGATATCATTAATGGTGGAAATATAACATATAATGGGGCGAGGATATTAAACCAAAACGGAGGAGATATATTCTTTTCACAGACAACGGGTGATTATCAGTATTTCTTATTTACTCTAAATACTGCTTCAAGTGGAACCACGAACCAACGAGGTTATGTATTTACGAATGTAGCATCTGATGTAAAAGGAGCAGGACTTTATATTTCAAAACTTTTGGATAATAAAAGTGCTTCGTCTGACATTGTCCGTTTTAACAATGCTGGCGGTATGCGGTTTTATGGTGCCTTAGATATGAACTCAAACAATATAACAAATGGCGGAACAATAACGGGAACTACATTAACGGCAACCGCGGGTATATCAACAACAACATTAACAACAAGCGACAATATAGTAGTAGGTGCTGGAAAAAGTGTTTTCATTGATAGAAATGCCTTGGCCAACAATAAACTGGTTTTATGGGATGGAGGAACAACAACAACGACTGCTTTTCTTGGATTTGGTGTTGCTAATAATACATTGTTATATAATGTTAATTCTGCCGATAGTCATGTATTTTACCATAGTGCCGCGACAGAATTATTTAGAATTAACAACACAGCAATCACTGCTTCAAAGGCACTAACAGCAAATGCGGGGATATCAACAACGACATTGGCAACGAGCGATAAAATAACAACAGCATCAGGCAAACCGATAATTATAGGTAATACAACGAAAGGAGTAGGAGCAACTGGAGGTTTAGAGATATATGGAACGGCGAGCGACCCCGCGGGACCACATATACAGGCAATAACAACAGCAGATGTCTATCCAGTTTTTCAAATGTGGAATTATGCTCATAATGATATTAATTTAGGTTTTGATGCTTATGTGTCGGGAGGGGCATGGAAATCATCTTCTGCGACATCTAACTTTGTAATACAAAAAGCACTAATCTTACTTTCTATTGCAAATCAGGAGTAGCGGTGGGGAATAATGTATCGTTTAATGTCGCAATGGAAATTAATACGTCGGGAGAGGTAGTCATCCCAACAGCATCCAGCGGTAATTTATTAATACGAAAAAGACCCGCCGCTACTAACGACCCGCAACTATTTTTTAAATCGGGAGGATATACGAATTATGGTGTAATTGTTTCTTCAACTGGTTTGCTTCATGCTTGGACTACTTCAAACTCTACTACTGGTGAGCCGTCAGGCAGTTATAATTATATTCCGCTAAATGGTGCTTGGACAAACTCCTCGGATAGGAGATTAAAAGCAGATATTAAAACATTAGACTGCGGTGATTGTTGTGAGAAACTAACAAAAATAAACTGCTGTTCGTATTATTGGAAAACGGATGAGAAGAAAGAAAAAAAAGGCCACGGGTTTATTGCGGACGAAGTCAAAAAAATATTTCCTGAATTTGTATCTGAAAGTGGGATAAAAGCAGAGGATGGAGAAGGCTACCTTGAAGGCATAACATACACTGACTTTATACCGATATTAGTCAGTGCTTTTCAACACATGGCGGAAAAGGTAGGTAATCTATCGCAAGCAATAGATTTATTAGAAAAAGAAAATAAAAATCTTATGAATATACTACAAGAAATTAGAGAAAATGTCAAACAATAATACAACCAGACTTCACAGACCACCGCCTATTATGGATATGGAGGATAATCTCGGACATGTCCGAGATATGGAACTAACTCCTGAATTAAAATCTCGTGTTTTGGATATTGAACTAAAGAATGAGGAAAAAAAAGTAGAGCACGAATTAGAAGATAACTGGTCGTGCTGTTGTATGAAAAATAGACCGACAGACAGCCGACTTATTAAATACTTATTTCAAATGGGTATCATTATATCCATCATCACCCTTTGTATCGTGAGGCTATCTGAAAAGAACTTGCCGTGCGAGGTCGCTAATACTTATGTCGGAATCCTAACACTTTTGATTGGCATTTGCCTTCCATCACCTTCTTCAAAGAAATGATATTTTACTCATGCACTTCGTGCCTTCGTAAAACATCGTCCACCATTAAAGTATAAAAACGATGTTTGAGAATAAGCGAGAGTGCGTAGCACGAAGCGCAATTCTCAAATATCAAAGAAGTGAGCACTCGTATAAGTGTATTTTATACCAAGAAGCATCACTACCCGAACACATTAAAGGAATGGCTTCATCAAAACTAATACACCAATCTGACATTGGCTTATACACACATTTAAATTTACTTTCTATTCCTTGCTTTATACAATAAGCACAACTCTCATTCTTTTTTTCGCTTATCCGTGAGTAAAAGTCGCAGGCCGTCCGTCCTAACACAGACCACATAAATAATAATATTAATAACATAATATATTACACAATATATAAACAATGTCGGAGCACAAATACCAAAAGATTATTTTTCTGAGCAATGATTTTGCTGGAGGAAGCAAAACATTTAATAAAAATATCCAAATGTCATTCACACCCACCAAAATGAATGTTAAGTTTATCCACTATATGAACGACCAGACCGAAACCAAAACCAGAATTCTTTACATGGAAAGAATTGGAATTATTGGAACATTTGCGGACAGCACTACAGCAAACATTTCAAATCTCGGTTATAATTTGGGTGTTGTCGGATGGACTGACGGACAATATACATTTAAAGTCCTTGAAACCGACAGCGGAAATATTGACACAGGAAATTTAGCGGGGCGAATTGTTGTATGCCTAGAGTTTTTAGGGTAATAATGATATTTATCAACTACACTCTCGTTGCTACCGCAACTCTCGTTTGTTGATAAACATCGAACACCGATTTATTTTAAACCATAAAGAAAAGAGAGAGTGCGACAGTTTTAGAATAAGAGAGAGTGCGACAGCACGAAGCGTAATTCTAAAATATCATGGAGAAAATAAACAATGTCAAAGTTAAGCCCGTGAAGCAGGATGGAAACGGAGATAAAAAAGCAAAAGGTTATAAATTATTCAATGAGCCGTATGCCAACATATTTCTACTCGCCCGTAAGAAGAGCGGGAAAACGACAGCGCTCTTTGAAATACTGAAACGGACAACAAACAGAAAAACCCGTATTGTCATTATTGCTTCAACAATACACAAGGACTACATTTATAAAGCAATGGTAAAGCACTTTAAGAACAGAGGAAACCCGATGGCGATATATACCTTTCTTAAATCAGATGGTGTAAATGTCATTGATTATGAGTTAGACAAACTGAACAGACAGGACGAGCAACACGAAGGAGAAATCAAAGATGAAGAAGAAATAGAGAAGCCACAATTTTTATACTTTGGAAAAGAAGAAAAAAAGAAACAGAGCACCGCAGAGGCAAAAGAAAGGCCGAGTAAATATATATCTCCAGAGGTAGTTTTTGTTTTGGACGATTTAGGAAGTGGATTAAGAGACAAGTCCGTAAGTGATTTGTTAAAAAAGAATAGGCACTATAAATCAAAGGTGATTATGTCAAGCCAGTATTTGAACGACCTACGGCCAGAAGCCATTAAGCAGTTAGATTATCTATTAATCTTTCCGGGGCAATCTCAGGACAAAATGGAATTCGTGTATAAACACTTAGACTTATCTTTTGGTTTTGATTACTTTCTTCAAAAGTATCATGAAGCAACAAAGGAGAGATTTAATTTTCTTTATGTTTCAAGTGTTGATGATGAATTAAGAAAAATTTTGCTTATCGCATGCGATAGGCTATTGGAGATTTACAATCTCCAAAAATTTTGCTTACCGACTGAAATAATATTTTTATATAATTATTTTTTTAAATCTTTCTAATATATGCCAGTATCACCAGTGATAATTTCACAACCATCAGGATATAACATCGGATACAATCCATCAATGCCACAGAAGGGAGGAAAAAAGAAAACTAAGAAGAAGGGATGTGGTCAAAAGGGAGGAAAGATTAACTGGGCTAAGGTCGGAAAAACTGCCTTGGCTGTTAATAAATTCCTTCGCGATAATAAGGTAATCTCTAGGACTGCGGGGGCATTGAGTAGTGTTGGGGTGCCTTACGCTGGTAGTGTTAGTGCTACTGCTGCAAAACTTGGGTATGGTAAGCAACGAGGAGGGGCTGTAAAGTTCAGATAAAATGATATTTTGTTCTGACTGCCGTCATCACAAAACATCGATGACCATTATTTTTTTCCAAAATAAAAAACGATGTTTTAGAATATAGATTCAGCTAGCTGAATCGATAGCGGGGAATGCGAAGCATGAAGCGCCATTCTAAAATATCAAAGGTAAGACCCCCGCGGGTTTATAGGAATAAGAGCGGGAGACCATATATTATCCAGAAGGGTAAAAAATATTATCTTAATTTTGGTAAGAAAACAAATGATATGAGCACACTTCAAATCGTTAAGTTGTTTTTGAAATATATCGGTAAGCCGAGGTCGCAAAGGCAGGGTCACAAACCAAGAGAAAAAATAATCAAATCTGATTTCAATCGTCTTGAACACGAGAACAGAAACCAGATACAAAGCAACTTACAAAAGAAATATGAGTTAATACATGAAGAGGAAGAAAAGGAAAAGAAGAAAAGGGAGGATTTAGAAGAAGAGAAGAAGAGGCTAGAAAGAAAAATCCAAGCCGATGCTAAGGAACTAAAAGAAACAATGGATAGGGAACATAAAAAACAACTTGCGGAGATTAAGGAAAGACAGGAAGAAAAATCTAGGGAACAGAAAAAGGAACAACGACTTATTCAGGAACTACAGGCAGAACAACGACATAGACAGGGATTATTGACTGCTCCAGTTGCACAGCCTATTATAGCAAACCCGAATACATCTTCAACTAAAAATAAACCAAAGAAAACCGCAACTACATCTTCCCCAAAAATAACTGATATAACTGACAAAGTAAATAAACAAGAAAAAGATTTGGAAGAAGAAAAGAGACGAAGAATTATTGATGAAATGTTCTCCGAGAAAACGAGAAAAAAACGTGCCAAAAAAAAGAAAAATCATATAATAATAAATCACCTTAAAAAAGCAGGCATTAATATCTCTATAATAAAAAACAAAGGTTCAAACGACTACGCCACTAGTTTCAAGAGATGGTTATACACACAAAAAATCACTGAAAACATATCATCGCCAGAAGATGGATGGGATAAACTAGAAGAATTTACAACAAAAATGATTGCCAAAAATGAAAGCAAAAAGAATGAAGAAAAAAAAACTCCTGTAAATAGCACTCTATCGCCAATAGACACACCACCGCTTGAAACTTCTACGGATGCTAAACAACTTATATTTGAAATGACAAATCCACAACCAGCAGAGACACAACCGATAGATGTAGCACCACCACCGAGCACAAGTTCTGCGGAGCCACAGCAACAACAGCAAGAGGAGACAACCATACCCCCGAGAACAAGTTCTGCGGAGCAGAACATCGTGGCAAAGCCACTCATCGCGGAGACACCCACACAGGAAGGAGAAGGGAGGGGACTAATGACTACTGAAATAGACGACATAATGAAAAAATATGGATGGTATCTCGGAGCAATAGCCAGTGATGAAATCTATAAGTTGAAGCCCGGAAGCAGAAAGCGATACGGATTTATTATGAATTTAGATAATCACAAACAAGCGGAGTCTCATTGGATTGCTATATGGGTAAGTCTAGATAAAGACAGGAGTGTTGAAGTCTATGACCCATTAGCACTTTACCAACCAACGGAAGTCTTTCAACAACAAATGAAACAACTAATTGACCGAAGCCACCCCGATAGTTATTTATTAATGAAGGTTAATCAAGTAAAGAACCAATCAAACACCTCGGATACCTGCGGATGGCACTCAATGAGGTTTTTAATTCAGCGAGCGAAAGGCAACCGATTTAAGTTTGCTAGTGGCTATACAGACCTAAAGGAAGAAGAAGCGGAGAAATTAAAAGCACAGAATGGGTATGGTAATTTTGATACATACATTTGATATTTGTTTCAGACTTCGTCTTCAACAAACATCGTTTTTTTTAATAAGATATGGATACATATATAGACTAAAAGTTAAACATAAGCACGAAGTGGCGAAGCAAGCGGAGACCGAAGGTCATAGCATGGAGTACAAGGGAGGAAGAAGTTCTGGCATCTATTACATAAATAGCAAAAACCGAATAACGGGTTCAGACAGCGACTTTACACACGAGATAAACTTAAAATCACTAGACAATCCAACTCACTGCAAAATTCTTCATATCTATGTTCCAAAGTCGTATTACTCTGTGGCTTCCCCATATAATACTTTTACACTTAGCGAAGACGGGTATGAGGCTTTAATTACAATACCTGAGGGCAACTACACAATGAACAACTTAAAAAATAAGTTGTCTGAGATACTGACGGCAGAAAGTCCGAATGACTATACTTATGTTGTCTCAAGCAACAATACAAACACAGAAGCGGAGGATGGCAAATTAACATTCAGTGTGTCAAATAACGGAGGTATTCAACCGCGGTTTATATTTGATGCTGATACACGTATTCATGAGGTAATGGGTTTTGATAGAAATTCAACATATTTCTTTACTAATGATTTTATTAAATCGCCAAATGTAATTATTCTAACTGGTGAAAAAACTTTGTATCTTCAATCAGACTTAGTGGGGGAAGGTGATAATCATGTGCTACAAGAAATATACACTGCCAACGAAATTCCTTTTGGTGCCGTTATATACGACGGAAGTGGGTCTGAGTATGGTAAGAAATTATCCTCCAGTTCAAATAATGTATATAGGTTTTATCTTACAGACGAAAACGACCAAGCGATTAATCTTAATGGGTTAGGTATTGTAATGACATTATTAATTTACAGAGAGACTAATTATTTTAATTTATTTACATCATTCTTCAATCTTTTGAAACAGAGATAAAGATATTTGACAATTTCACTTCGTGCTATTCGCACTCTCGTTTATTGTCAAACATCGAAAAAGGTAAGTTAATGGCTTACGATGTTTTATGATACAGATTCGACGAAGTCGAATCCTCACGAAGTCAGAATAAAATATCAATTAATTTTAGAATTATTTATTTTTTTCTGTAAATATATTCTTCTGAATTAGTTAATAATCTCAACTGCCTAAAAATCAAAAACAAAATGCCAACTCAACACGGCGGAGAATTAGACTTCAGTAAGACTGATTATATCAGTGCTTCGTATCGTTTGAATAAACTTGCTCCACGTGAGGGTTCTGGAACCTTTGAGGTCACCACTGCTGGTGGGCAAGAACGATCATTTGACCTTATCAGTCGTCCGTTCAATCTCGCCCGCTCTTATTTGAGTTTTACTTATACTCTGAGAACAGGTGGTGCTAACGTTTATAGTAGAATTTTTATGGACTGCCTTTCATCCATTAGACAAATTCAACTTCAGACCCGTAGCGGTGTTTATCTGTGCGACCTTAACCATCTCGGGACGGTTACTAAAATGCTTTGGAAACCTGAGATATCTCTGAAGGATTTCCTTGACCTTCCTAATCACGATATTGCTACTGGATACGGCTGTATGCTTCAAAAGTGTAATGCGAATGGATTGATTAATGTTAGTGCTGTTGAAGCTACTAGAACCAACTTTCGTGCGATGACAGATGGTGCTGATAACGTGGCGGCAAGAACTCTTGCTATGTTTGCTGAACCATCCATTAGTGCTCGTCGCCATAACGATACAGCATTAACTGACGGCACTGGCACACTTTCGCCTGTAAATGTTAATTACAACGAAGCAAAGTATTTGGCAGGTGTTAATGGTGCTGCTGCTATCAATGTGAAAATTCCTTTGAGTATGCTTATTAATACTATTTTCGCGCTTGATAAAACCATTATGTTTCCTGAGATTTTGACGATGATGCGGATTGTGTGGAGTGCTACTGACAGAGCTAGTTATACAGTGACTAATGGTGCGGCGACTGCTGCTAACACTGCGAATGTCGGCTCCGCGGGGACGGTTGTCAGTGCTGATGTTACTAATCTTGCTTTGTTTCTGGCTGTTGAAACTAATCCTGATGTCATTCAATCCATTCAGGCGAAGATTGCTAGCACTGAGGGTATGAGCTTTAACATTGATTATCCTTATGTTTATAAGAACTCAATTGGAGCATCTACAACCCAAAATATTATTATGCGATTTGACAGAGGTCATGGTCGCCGTTTGAAGAAGATTTATCACTCAGTTTTTAACAACGAAGAAAAAAAGAATACTGCTTATGACCACGATAACAGAGCACAGGCTAAGGTTGTAAATTTTTACACCACACTTGACGGAGCACGACAGCAGGAGTTTAATATTGATACCTCCCTAGAAGAAGACTATATGTATTTGAAATCAAAGATTGAGGGTTCAGCTTTGATGAACGCGGACATATACAAATATAACTGGTTCTGGGTTGATGCTTGGGATAACACTCGTCCGCTGTGGAGCAAGGGCCAGAATGAGATTAGCGGACTTGACCTGTCTATGGAGCAACGATGGGAATTCATTGGGACAACTGCGAATAATGCTCACAACCATTACACCGTGGCCATTACTCAGCGAGAGGTTCAGGTGAAGGCAAATGTTATTTCAACTAGTTAAGTGGGTAATTATTAATTTTAATAGTTAATTTATTTTTTTGATAATATACAATCTTTGTTTTCAATATTGAAAACAAAAAACAATGTCCCACCAGAGAAACTTAATCGCACAAAATCCTAAAGGAGAGTTCATTAACCTAAAAGTAGGATATGATGGACACATTGATAATATGAAGACAGCCTTCGGCGAAACAACAACTGCGCAATTAACACCAGTATTACAAGAAATCTTTCCATATACCATTAATACTAGGATATGGACAAAAACAGAAACAAAATCGTCTGTGTCATTTTTGGATAATATGGCAGAATTGAAAACAACTGCTAATGCGACGGCGGATGCTTGATTAGTAAGTAAAAGGAGAATAAAATATAGAACTGGAACGGGTGTACTTGCTCGCTTTACTGCTCTATGGACAACGGATGATACAAAAGATTACTATTCATTTATTGGAATAGGAAACGACCTTAACAATGGCTTTTATTTATACAAAAATCAAGCAGGAATGAATATCGCACATTGTTCGGGAAATGCTGTAGATTATATTGACCAAGTAGATTGGGACGACCCTTGCGATGGAACTTCGGCTATGCCTGCCTTAGATTGGAGCGTAGGAAATGTATTTCAAATTCAATTTCAATATCTCGGATTTGGTGCCATTAAGTTTTCAATTGAAAATCCTGAGACTGGTGATTTCCAACTAGTTCATATGATTAAGTATGCGAATGATAATAATGGTGTAAGCCTGCGAAATACGACATTACCCTTTACAGCCGTAATGAGAAATGATGCAAAGACTGGAATACAAATTCTTAAAACGGCGAGTGCTAGTTTATTCATTGAGGGGTCAAATACTATTAATACAAGTATTACAAATACTGCGGAAGGAGACGAAAAAACGAGCACCACTGAAAGCCCCATTTTAAGTATCAGGAATAAAGCACTATTCAATAATAGCCTCACCAACTATTCAAATGTCTTTCCTTCCTTGGTAAGTATTACAAATGAAGATACTAAGTCAAATGTCGTCAGAATGGTATTGAATGGGACACTAACAGGGGCTGGTTTTGCTGATGTTGATGCCACAACTTCAATCGTAGATACAGACACAAAAGCAACCGCTATCGCCAACGGAACGACAATTTTTAAGATTTATGTAAATGCCACCTCAACTCAACAGATTAATCTCAGAACTTACGATATTCAATTAACACCGAACGATGTTTTGACATTCACACAAAAGGCGGTGTCGGCTGGGGCTGGTAGTAATATTAATGTTATCGCTAACTTTATAGAAGACCAATAAAGCAAAAAAAAATACAATAGAATATCATATCACAAATATTTTTTTACCGCATCTTTGTTATTAAAATAAGGTTGTTGAATTAAATATGCAAGGTATGGTTTATCAATCTTAGCAACATCTTCAATTTTCATTTTTTTATACTTTCCATATTGAAGAACAACATCTTTCTTTAATATACATCCTTCTTCTGTACATGTAGCAGTCGCTATCTCTTCTCCTACATTAGCCTTTATTTCGGTAATTCCAGTCTCTTTTAAATCACTCGCCTTAAAAGGAGTGCTCTCTTCTTGCTGACCGAAGGTCGCATCTTCAACTATGTTGGAGTCTAATGTGGCCTCCAACGGAATAACTACTTTCACATTGTCATCGCGGGGTTTGTATTGCTCATAGAAAGATACAATGTCAGGCTTAGTCCATTTAATCGTGGGCTTTTTAATAGAAACATCAATGTTCCATTTTTCAATTTCATTCAAGTAGTCCTGTTTGGTGTTGAGGTCGGTCATAGGTATATATACTACAAAATAATTTTTATTAAATGTATTTTTTTACTTCACTTTTAATGTCTGTAAATTTTTCAAACCACGGCTGTTTCATAACCCATTCAAGATATGGTTTGTCAATGGTAGCAACATCTTGAATTTTCTTACCTTTATACTTACCAAATGGAAAAACATCGGTTGGCTTGCCAGCCCGCGCATTTTCAATCATTTGGATTTCGTCAGTAATTATCTTTTTAACATCGGTAATAGAAAATGTTTCTTTTTTATTTTCAATAGAGAGTTTCTCAAACTTCTCACATAATCTAGTGAGGGTGGTCATTGGTCTATATAGAGTGGTAAAAAAATTTATGGAAAAAAATTAATTAATCAAACTCGCAACAGGAGAGGACTTTCATTTTTTCAAAAAAAGATAACTAAGTTCAGGACAGCAGTAAAAACTAAGAGACGGGTTTTGATGTCTCTTCGTGTTGATTTGGCAAAAGATAGATGAGTTATCTTTTTTTAGAGTTTGAGAGAAATTCATATATGGACTATTTATTGATTAAGAATGCTTGTATTGAATTTGGTTAAAATTATGTATATTTTTATTGAAATTAATAGTAAGACTAATTTATATGAAAATAGCCTTATTTTATATAAAAAGATAAGTGTCCTATAGTGGTACCTATAGTAGTAGGGTAGGGTACGTAAAATTACTCGTGAAAAAATACAACCCAGTCACGTTACGAGAAGTAGGTAGCCCACCCCTCAACCTCCACGGTAGACTAGTACGTGTAGTTGACTGTCATGTCACAAGCAGTAAGCAGTGTGAGGCAACAGTACCAAATACAGGGGTTAGGTGCTCGTGGAGATTGGGGGCGGCGAGGAAGGGGGTGCAAGGTGGGAAGTGTGCTGCTAGACTGATAGACCATGACTTTTGCTCGCTTCATGTTGATCAAGAAAGGAAGAGAGGGGAGATAGTGAGCAAGTACAGAGAAAAACTGAACCTAGGATCGCTGCCCCCCCATGATGCTATGTATTACGAACCCGCCACTTTGTTTACACACATCACTTTGTGGAAAGAAAGCATCAATCCTGCTCAACCCAACAACACAACTACATCTCTTCGCACACCTACTACTACTACTACTACTACTACTACTACTACTACTACTACTACTACTACTACTACTACTACTACTACTACTACTACTACTACCGCTACCACTACTACATCCATAGAAGGAGTGGGAGAAATAGCGGAAGGAGTAGGGGGAGTACGCGCAGGGGGAGTAGGAGTGGGAGTAGGAGAAGTAGGAGTAGGGGGAGTAGGAGTAGGAGTAGGGGGAGCAGTAGGGGTTGGAGTGTCTGTACCTACTTTGTCTGTACCAACTTTGACACACTTCGTCTTCTCAATCTACCACTGCACTATCTAATACATCCTCATCACCTTTATTTGGACCCTCTAAGGTCATGGAAGAAGAAGAGCCAGGTAGAGCTGAGGATAGTAACGTTTGGATAAGGGATGGAAAACGAGTGTTAAAAGGTGGAGGACTACCCCCCATTGAAGAAATACAACGTTTGGTTACTGCTCTCAACCAGGGGCTTAAGAGTAGAACAGTGACAGACGGGTTGATTACGAGCCAGGAGGGGGAATAATAATAATTATGATGAATTCTACACAGAGTTATATTATGCCATGCATGATTGCGTCCTTACCCTTGCTACCAAACACAACAACCCGTTTGCACGAGGCATCGTTTCATCTTTCCATTACATGGTAAAGGAGGTAGAGGATCTCGAGGCTGTGTTGGGTGGAGTGACACCTCCAGAAGAAGACGAACCCCAAAGTCCATGACACAGACACCACCACTTCATTCCCCGAACAAGACAAACCACACTCTGAATGCCCTATCATGTTGATGGACAATAACTCTGATCACAAAACTGACAGCAGCAATATAGTGTGGGTAGACGATAGTGGTGCAAGCGAAACACAGTCCCCGGATAGCTCTACGTTTGTCAGTCTTAAGAGGGCCCCACAACAATTCCGCATAGCAAAACGAAGCATTAGAACCGAGTACAAAGGTAAAGTTTTAATGAATCTGTCGGGAGCTAATGGGGAAGAAGTCAATGTCCTTGATGCCCACACTACCTACAATCCGCACCTAAAATACGGGTTAGTGGCTACTTCAGCATAGGTTCGTAAGGGTTTTGCTGTCATACATCAAAACAATCAGGTGATAGTGCTCAGAAAGCCCATTCTCATTACAGACGACCAAATCGTGGCTAGTGGGAGAGCACTCCCAAACCACTTGACGGTGTTTGATGCCCCAGGCACCCCACCTCTCAATCCTAACGAGTGGTATGAGCCCACAGGTCCCTCTACTACTACGCCCCACGTCACAAGTGAGACCCCCGAGCCCGACGATGATGACACGTCGGATCCGGGGGGACAAGCTTGACAACCCACCTCTCATCTTTCTCAGAAAACCAAGCCACCTACATATCATGACGTGCACTGTTTGTTGTTACCGTGTATTGTGGTTGGCGATGTGACGTACCTAATACATACCTACCCTACTCTACTGAAGTAGATCATGAGAAAGATGAGAGGGCTGAGAGTAAGGGAGATAAAGCGCTAAGCTTTATGTCCTGTCGTTCGTCCTCACTATCATGAAAACATACATGCCACTGTGTTTCATCGTATGTGTAAGCACAGAGGGGTAAAAGCCATGGAGCGAATGGCTAACTATATGGGAGTAAAGATAGTGGAGAAAGAGTGGAGGGAACGAGTAATGAGATGCGAGTGGTGCTTAAAGAATAAGATAAAGAGACCACCATGCGGTAGAACGCCACCCTGGGGTCCACATATCCATGGATACTCAGGGTTGGTGGAATACCTTATCGTGGGACGGGAAAAATACAAATTCACCGTCAAATGTCTTGCATCTAGGTTTGAGTTAAACTATTATCTAAGACATCATAAGAATGAGTTTTTCACATGCTTCCTTAAGGCCGTTGCCTTCTTCGAACGGCATACAGGAAGAAAAGTGAAATTCTTGACTTGTGACCAGGAATATGGTAAGTACAAGGAGTTTCAGACTTGGATTGATATAAATCAACCAGTCCTCCTTGAGGCTCCGACAGGGGAGAAACAGGTGGTTGCTAAAATAGAACGAGCCCACCAGACGTGCGGCGGACCCGCAAGGGCGGTTCTCAGCGACGCCGATCTTTCTGAGTCCATGTGGACTGAGACGGAGAAAGCTTCTACCTACTTTGGCAACCTCTTACCTCTTGCCCGCGGCCCTTTTAAGGGGAAATCTCCTTATGAAGTTGTTCATAAGAGAAAGCCCCTTTTGCATCATTTGCGCCCCATTGGGTGTTTGGCGTACATGAAAGTAGGCGCAAAGAGGGGGAAAGGTGAGAGGGGGAGGAAAGTTTTATTTCTCGGGTATGAAAGAAACAACGGGTATTATCGCGTATACGATCCGGTTGCGAGGAAAATATTCGGTAATGTCCGTGATGTTATCTTTGACGTTTGTAGACTGGGGAAGAGGGTGGCATCTAAGTCTCTTGAAAAAGATGATGTTGAGGGTGAGATGTCCTCTGTTAATTAGCAACAGCCCCCCCCTCCCCTATCGCAACAAATGACCCCAGAGGATCAAGGAACCGTTTCAGGGGAGGACCCGGGAGGAGAGATTCCGGCAGGGGAAGGAAATCCCCCGGTAGGAATCCCCCTCCCGCTCCGACCCTCACTCTGGAATCCCCCCCTGAGGAGTCATTCCACGCTCCGCAAACTGACGAGGATAGCGAGGCAGAAGAGGGACCGGTGTTCGTGAGCACGAGCGCGCCCCCCTTAGAGCCTCCGAGTCCCAAAGTTGCTCAGCCGAGTGATGAGCAGGGGGAGATAAAGAAAGCAAGAAGGGGGCGTAAGCCCAAAGAAAGACAGCGTTTGTCCGGAACGTATGTGGAAATCCCGGCAAGGGCTTTCGGGGAGCAGTGGGCTAAATTAATTTACGGGGATAAATGGGAGACGGCGATACGACGGGGGACAGCAACAGCCCCGTCTGCTCCCGTTACCCGTAAATCTAAACGCTTTCCCGCGCATAGTGTCTTGTTTGACGACGGCGTTACGCATAAGATATTAGACACAGAAATAGTCAAATATGCCAAAGCCCCGCAACAGTCAGAACCTATACCAGAATCGCGTGAGCAAAAAGCCACAACCGCACCACCACCTTTGTCGACCAACAAAAATCCTGATTCGGACCTCAATACTAACGATCCCGGGCTTGAGGTCACCTCAGAATTTGCATTTGTCGAGGGGGAGGGAGAGGGTAGAGGTGCAGAGAACGACACATAAACCGGAATGGAGATCACACGAACAGGCGGAAATTTCGAGTGAAAACATTGTCACGGGAAAGAGGACGAGGGCTCATGTCGCGTATGTGCCCGGGAGGAAAATCGGGCGGAGTATTGTCTCGTGAGTGAGAAATTCCCGGAATTCCCAGTAGTACAAAAACCAAAAGACCGTAAGCAAGCTAGACAGAAGGAATTCGAACAGCTCAAAGAACTAAAAGCGTTTGTTTAGCAAAAAGTGAGCGAAGCGAAAATGTCGGGCACACCAATCATTCCTATAAAATGGATAGACACGGTAAAACAACAAGGTACTGCGGATGAATTCCACAAAGCCCGGATAACCCTAAGAGGGGACCTCCTGAAAGCTTAATCCCAGAAAGACTTACTCTCCCACAGCCCAGCACAGGATCGTTTTGCTCATGGTAGCATATGCAGCCTTTTTCGGAATAGACATATATATGGCTGATTGATTTCACGACCGCTTATCTGCACGCGAATTTCCCATATGACATACATGTCAAACCGCGGCCGCCGGCCGAATTTCAGACGGCAGATTATGTCTGGCTTCTGAAGAAGGCCCTATACGGTCATCCGGAGGCAGGCCGTCTTTGGTACGACGTGCTTTCTGGGGAGTTCATTACTGAACACGAATTCAAGCCTCTCACGCTAGACAGGGCCTCTTTCGTAAAGCATGGGAGTAGCCCCCAAACTACCCAACTGGTGTCCTTTCACGTCGATGATGGCTGCCACGCTGCATCACAAGAAAGGCACATCAAGATGGTGCAGTTGTTCGAAAAGAGAAGCTTCGGGCGCAAGGACCTAGGCAAAGCCACCGAATTCAAAAACATTCAGATCATCCAGACCAAAAAGGGGAAAACTCTGCATCAGCGTAAGTATGAGTTATTGATCTTAGAGGAGTTGGGTTATATGAAGGAGATACCGGCTAAAACGCCATTCACTTCTGATAACCCCGCTCCCCTAAAGAAGGACCATCGCCTATTACGCTATGATCTTAGATGTCTGATAGGGATGCTTATCTTTTTGGCTGTCCACACCCGGCCGCTCCGCATATGCCCTTTAAGTATAGCAGCTAGTAAGTCCCAGGTCCCTAATCCGGAGATGTCTTATGCTATGGTGCACCGGATGTTATTGTGGCTTCTGACCCCGCGAGCGCTATTTTTCAGGAGAGGAGATCGAAATTTACGGAAGTTGCTAGAAACTAATTTCTCGATTCCTAAAACTCCGGAATCTTGGAAACCTAATCTGGAATCTTGCGCAGCGGCCAACGCAATCGATGATATCATTGGGAAACCCGCAATACCCGGAATGGACATGTTCAGCGTGCCAGTTCTCGCTAATGTTAGACAGAATTATTGCGAAACAACTGATAGTCGGATTTGTAGACTCGGATTTTGCGGGGGATAAGAACTCGCGAAAATCAAGATCCGGATACGTCTACTTATTCAACGGGACACCAATTTTTTGGTTTTCTAAACTGCAATCCGTGATAGCCCAATCTACATTAGAGTCCGAGACTGTTTCAGCAAATGAGGCGGTCAGAGAACTTCTTGCATTACAACAAACTTTACGGGATATCGAAATAAATCTTGAAGGCCCTACTCCTCTCTTCGAGGATAACGAAGGGACGATATTATTGAAGGGACTAGGGGAAGCTAGGACCAAGCACATAGAGGTTCGATACCATCTTCTAGCGCAACTCGTGAGAGAAGGAAAGGTCAAACTATTCCGAGTCCCTACGGAGGAAAATATCGCAGATGTAATACTATTCACCAACATACCTTTCACGGTAGATAAATTCAATTACCTGGCTGGAAAAATCTCCGTTGTGCTTAGTAAGGAAAATTGCGCTAAATTCAGGACAAAACCCGATCAATTTCCGTATTAGTAAGGCTCATCATCTTGAACTTCGTTTATATTCCCCGGGTATATATATGCAATACAATAATTTTCTCGCATATTACACATAAGTTGTACAGGTGAGCGAATAGACAAGTGCCGACGGAACACACAATATACTGGGCCCGATGGCGAGTGACCGGCCCCAGAATGATGGAATGAGCTCTGGCGCCGGAAAAGATATTAGTATTTCAGATTGTCAAACTGATTTAACTATCAGTTTTTCAACCTGAAATAAGGATTGTAGATCTCCGAGCTCTCCCCTTGTGCTCGCTTCGCTTCAACTTCTATCTCTACACACTTATACATAAAAGCCTATAAGAAGCCGACATGGAGTCCGGCTGGTTGGTGAACGTGCCACACGGGAGTGTGGAACAACACGGAAGTACGTCAGACCAGCCGGATGTACCAGACAGGCCGATATTTACAGATATCGTGTCTTTGTTCATATATATATCATATTATTTTATGTTCTTTTTATACCCCTCTACGGGAAGGGCTGTCAAATTTATAAATTCATACTACTGGATAGATAAGTAACATACAGTTCAAGTTGATCATACCTTGTGATAGATCAGTGCAGATGGATACATTATCATATATATTATTTTTATATATTATGGCTACTTACGTGATTATATATATATATATATATATATATATATATCAATATTATATGTGTATTATGACCATACCGTACTTGCGTTACATACATAATGTTACTCAACATAGGATAGGGGGTGCGTAGGACCTAATCCTCTTCTCGTCGACCAGGCCTAGCTTGACTGGGGGGAGCTGCCCTGTGTGTAATCTAGTTGATGCATACTTGCCCTAGCAAGCCGGGTAGCCACCACTGATCGACATAACCTCTTGGAGAGAGTGAAGGTAAGAGTGAGTAATATTATTATGTTTTAAGTCTGTGTTTTTATAATTTTCACAGAATAGACGTATTGGGACCTACTTTTAATTTAATAATTTACTTTGAACCAGGGGGAGTGTTAGACCAATTAATATAATTAACAGGATAGTCAGTATGGGCCGGCATATGTAATGTGTGTCGTTAGAGCCATTACGTATGTCCGGCCTAGTATATAATCGGGCCGTCCCCTGGCGCCCTTTTCTCAATAAAGTATCTATTGTAGGACACAGCAAGTATACGGCAGATTACTAAGTTAGTCTCACAGATGGTTGCCACTGTCCGACCAGGACTTATTGTACCTGCTATGCTGTGGCATTCCTTTTTACTATCAATATCATTGAATATTAGTACTTGAAACTCCCAGCGTGGCACTGAGTCATAAGTTAATAGCGTTGACCTGAGTTTAAAACACCGACCTGAAATTCCGGCGTGGCACTTCCAGTGTATTAAATCACTGAGTCTATTAGTAACCGTCACCCGATAGCTGAGATATTAATGTCAAGAGATACAAAAGTGGAAAAATGAAGTCACAGGAAAAAAAAAAAAAAAAGTTTGAAGTCGGAGTTGACTCCGATCAAAACTTATTTACTATTAATATAAAAAAGAAAAAAAAAAAAAAAAAAAAAAAAAAAAAAAAAAAAAAAAAAAAAAAAAAAACTGTGTGACTCTACGGTCGGAGTGGCAAGTATTAATATTAATACTAGTCATTTTATTATTAATAAAACAGTGTGAAAACTTCAACCGCGTACGGTGACAATAATAATAATAATGAAAAAAAAAAAAAAACTTGAAACTCATATTTTAATATTTGTGGCCGCAACATGTTACAATATTTGTATTAATCTAAATCCTAGGGTTTTCCTT